>BGPR01004331.1:79580-95663 GCA_013235015.1 Araneus ventricosus | reverse complement strand
ATGCCTGATTCATACTAATTGCATATCGGCTTCTTCGGAAGTTCGTGACAAATTGCTGGCTAAATAGTGTCAGAAGACAGTTTGGAATTCGATTGAATCTAGAAGGTTTCTCACGGTATGCCTGATTCATACTAATTGCATATTGGCTTCTTCGGAAGTTCGTGACAAATTGCTGGCTAAATAGTGTCAGAAGACAGTTTGGAATTCGATTGATTCTAGAATGTTTCTCACGGTATGCCTGATTCATACTAATTGCATATCGGCTTCTTCGGAAGTTCGTGACAAATTGCTGGCAAAATAGTGTCAGAAGACAGTTTGGAATTCGATTGATTCTAGAAAGTTTCTCATGGTATGCCTGATTAATACTAATTGTATATTGGCTTCTTTGGAAGTTCGTGTCAAATTGCTGGCAAAAAAGTGTCAGAAGAGAGTTTGGAATTCGCTTGATCCCAGAAGGTTTCTCACGGTATGCCTGATTAAAACTAATTGCATATTGGCTTCTTCGGAAGTTCGTGACAAATTGCTGGCAAAAAAAGTGTAATTTCTATTTTCAATCGTCTAAGAGTGAAGAACGGAAAAATTGCCTACATTTTTTCTGGAGTAGTGTAAGAGTATTGCAGCAGCTTTGAAAAATGTAAGTTTATTATATTATTATAATTCTAGCCGCCTTCGGCGACCAACCGGTTCACCCGTTTAAATTACTTTTTATTTTTGTATTTTATATTAATTAAGTTTCAGCCGCGACAAATCAGGAAAGGTGAACAAAAATCTGAATATTTTATTTTATTTGACAGATAGTAAAATATTTAAAGACGTACATTTTAAAATGCCAGCGATATTATTCTATATGATGCATCGCAGCTAACGAAACTTACGAACTGAGTTTCAAATAACTTTCCCTCAATTCATCTATCACTCATCGGCAAAATGATTAACGCTGAATAGGATTGCGAAAGCTGAACATGCTGGACGCCCGTGTGAACCAGAGGGTACAAAAAGTGAGGCGGCAAAAAATTCATAGACATCTAAAAGACCCGGGAGTATAGGAGGTAGGCAATAAAATTTTAAAATTAGTTAGTTTTCCCGAACAATATTGCCTTTTTTTAATTCCTAGTTTCAGGCTGTAATTTCTAGTTTCTAATATCAAATCTGATGAAGTTATCACTTAAGGAAATTGAAGTTTGACGGCAGTACTGTACTCTTAAGCCTAACCAAAATTTTAATAAAAAAATTGCTTATAATGCAATATACAAAAATTTGAAAACGTTTTCATGCCTCATAATTTTAAAATGGCAGAAAAGCATGAGATTAAATGCTTGAAAAAAGGGCGAAAATCATTTCAGTCTACCTCAAACACAATAAAAACAGACAAACCTGAAATCAAATATCTGTTGCCACGCTTTATGAAAACATTACTTTGAAGCAGGTGCGATAAAATGCAATGAATACTAAAGTGAAAATTCTGCTTTGGAGTTAATTTCCCAAGAAAACCATTTGCACTATCACAACCGTAACAACTGCAAAAGCGCGTGATTAAAAGATTTGCTGAAATAATGAGATGTTTGAATTTTATTTGCAACAATAGAAACATTGTTACAATTCATGTCTTAAAACATTTTGAAACATTAATTAAAATTGAACAAAATGTCGCATGGAAATAAGATCGGTATCATTGAAAAACTAATTTTTATCTTTAAGATGGTGTAAAAATGGTGTTTTTGCGACAATAGGATCCGAAGTTATTATGGAAAAACGTTAAAATTTGAAGTAATTTTTAAATAATTTAAATTCCAATTAAAATTTAGAAAAATCCTTTCTTAGTGAGCACCTACTCCCCAAGAAACAACTGCCTGCCAAATTTCAAGTTTCTAGTCCCAGTGGTTTGGGAGATTTTGTGATGAGTGAGTCATGGTATTTGCCTTTTATATATAAAGATATCTTTACATCGTTTCCAGTACTGAATATTTGTATATATTTGCCTAATTTGTATTCTGAAAATACAGTGTCGGTGAGTCTAGAGGGGGGGGGCGAGGTTCATTTGGGCGAATTGTATGTTTGGGAGAAAACGGGACAAATGCTAATACGGGACTAAGTAGTTAAATACGGTAACAGTGACGTTTAGACGGGACGCATAGAAACCCTACTTATCGTGTTTCGGATTGGAGATTCGAATCTTCTAGTTTGTTCTGACGTTTCTAAAATAGATCGGAAACATAATCTTCGTAGTCGAAGTGTCTGTCGGCTTATCCGGAAACTAGTGTTCCTTAAACATCAATAGATCCTCTTGATAACACTATCACAGAGTTTGAAGAAGTGAAAAACAAATCAGTCAGAATGGAAGATGTAATTTTGACTAATATTTGGTAAGTCAAAACTGCGAAAAAGATTAAAACAAAACTGCCAAGTCGTTTTACTTTTAGTTTGAACTGGGCCCCGGATAAGGAGGTTCATCCACTCTCTGATCTCCTTTTTCGCCTTCTTTTGGTAGATACTTTTCGGATGAGATTTCATTTATCTCATCTTTTTCTCATCATTTTTAATTTTGTGTAGAATTCTGGATAAAAAGAAATTCGCTTTGACGCTCAACAGTGCTTTTACAATTGGCACTGACAACCCTCCTCCCTCAGCTGTCCAAATGGAACGGACCAAAGAAGAAATTCGTTCAGTGATGAAGTGCAAAGTGTGCGTTTTCTGTCACTGGCGTAAATCCGGACATGATGCACAGAAGGAAGAATGCGCTCTCGGCCTCCCCTAAACTTTCTCGTATACTCCCTGACACATGTACAGAAAAAATAAGCTAAAAGGCAGTAGAACGAACAAGCGTCCCTAACGCAGTGGAGGAAGAAATAAGCAAAACGTCATACCACGAGTTTCCGAAGGTCGTGTTTGACGCAGCAGAGCGGAAAGAGAATCAGAAGCCGGCGTGATTACGCAATAGGGCAGCGTAAGATAAGAGAAACAAATTTGCAATTTCAACACCCTTTTTTTTAACGGATTGACACAAAAATTGGACATCAGTCTACAATTAAGGTTAGAAGGTCACATACAAAATTTCATTTAGCTAAGTAATTCTGTTAAGAAGTTATTGCGTTCAAAAATATGCGATTATACAGACCGCCAGACAGTCAACCCTTTGACGGATTTGGTCCAAAATTTGATACAAATCTACATTCCTGATGACAAAAATGTGTACCAAATTTTATCCACCTAGCTATTTAACTTTGTGAGTTGTTCGAATCAGCACCTGAAGGGCAAAAATGAACTCTTTAATGCCCAAACCTGTAGAGTCCGAAATTCATTCTTCTCTTCACATTGGGAAAGGAATGATTAATTTCTATCTGATTTCCGGTGTTGTTTTTGAGTGTATGAATTTTTTTTCTTTCTTCCCTGAATTTTCTTTTTATAAAATGTCCACAGTCGGAGAGACTAAAGGAAAGAATTTCATTGAAGTTGAACGCGCGACAAACCGGACTGTTCAGAGAGATTTGAGTGGCCGTTAATAGATTTCATTTTAACGTTATGACTATGGGCCGAAAAATTCCACTCCGAACAAAAATGGCCATTGAGAAGAATGACCACTATGTGTAGCCACTCTCTTCTGCAATACAGATACTTTAGTTTTACCTAATAAGTCCACCGAAAAGTGATCGAAACAGTCGATAGAAAAAACAAAGCCTAAATATTTTCATCCGTCTTGTTGATCTCTTAGCCGACCGACCGAAAACAGTCGCAAAATGCGACATCTGATTCACTTGTCGGTTATTCTTTCAAATGTGGTGCGAACTACCGGCCGAATGGACGACAACTTAAAAGGATGTCGGTCATTCTGTTGACCTAACCGTTAATCAGTCCTCAAATTCGGACACAAATCGCTATCTCGACCGTTTATTAAATAATAACTTAAAGATGGGAGTAAAATTATTATATTCCTTGATACCCTGCTCTCAACATCTCCCAAAATCGCAAAGATTTTTGCCGACAAAGTCTTAATTTCTCGCCCACGAGGGAGCAATTGCCCCCCGCTGGAGCCGCCTCTGCCCCTAGGTAGTTAAGTTACCTACCTCGCCTATTTGACAATACAGCCCTGAGCCGTTCTACACCTGAGGAATCAATTATCAGACTATCACGTCTTGGGTACAATGGTAAAAGACGTTTTCTGCATTCCTGTGGGACTAGTAGGTTAATTTATCAGTAACCATACACATACACTATATGCCCAAAAGTATCCAGACACTTACAGATTTTCACATTTTTTAGAATTTTTCCGAAAAGGTTTAATTGACTGCCTTTAAACTTCGACCATGTGAAGAATAGACTGTACCTCACATTTTACATTGAAGATTCGGTCCTGAGGGCAATTCGGGGACCATCTACAAACTGATGAAGACAAAAACTATTTTGGTCCACTCCGCTTCACAGAATACTGATAACAAGATGAAACTTTCAGAAATGGTTATGTATAATGTGCATAACATTTACAGGAATTTTTGTAAACTCAGCACAAAGATTTGGGAAGATATAAAGGTTTTCTTAAAAAATCCCAAATTTTTCCGCCGGTTTTTTGCTTATAACATGCAGAGTTTTCTGTTATATTATACGAAACTTACAGAAAAAATGACAATATGCTCGAAAAGCATTTTGTAAAAATTTGAAAAACATTTTTTGAATATTACAGGAAATATGGGCATTTTTAGAAAATAATGTTTTACTGCGCATGCGAAAAACAGCGTAATTTTTCTTTCACAGTTGTAAAGCCAGATATATAGGGCAACTTATATTGAAAAATTCAGTTCAATATCATTAGTATTCAGAAAGATATCGGCATTACAACGAGCAGAATTTTAGCTCCTGTCGAAGAGAAGCTAAAAGATGAAGGGTTGTACACAAATTGATATTTTTTAAATTTATATCTGTGAACAGTTATATTGAATTGTATAATGGTTAGAATTTGCTGAATACCCACGAACACTTATCAATTACGTGCTTAACTTAAATCCCAGCTAATTAGGCACTATAAATAGCAAAAATGTTATTACTTAAATTATATTATTTACATGATTATTAACAAGTTACATATTGTTACAATTTTACGGCCAAAAGATATTTTTTAATATATTTCTTTTATGACCATGCGATTTTTTTTTATCTAATTAATTTCTTTTCTTAAAATATTTTAGTAATTCTACAAATATATATTTTTTATTCGTTACAAATATTACAAGTGTTCATGGGTATTCAGCAAATTCTAACCACTATACAATTCAATATAACTATTCAAAGATACAAGTTTAAAAAATATCAATTTGTGTACAACCCCTCATCTTTTAGTTTCTCTTCGACAGGAGCTAAAAGCCTGCTCGATGTAATGCCGATATCTTTCTGAATACTAATGATATTGAACTGAATATTTTTATATAAGTTGCCCTATATATCTGGCTTTGAAGTTGAGAAAGAAAAATTACGCTATGTTTTGCGCTTGCGCGGTAAAACATTATTTAATAAAAATGCTCATATTTCCTGTAATATTCAAAAAACGTTTTTCAAATTTTTACAAAATGCTTCTCTAACATATTGTCATTTTTTTCTGTAAGTTTCGTATAATATAACAGAAAACTCCACAAAACAGTTTTTGTCTTCATCAGTTTGTAGACGGCCCCCTAATTGCCCTCAGTGCCGAACCTTCAATGTAAAATGTGAGTTACAGTCTATTCTTTATATGGTTGAAGTTTAGAGGTAGTCAGTGCAACCTTACCGGAGAAATTCTAAACAATGTGAAAATCTGAAAGTGTCCGGATACTTTTGGCATATAGCTGACATTTTTACTAAACCACAAACCAAATTTGAGTTAAAATCTTTTCTGGATAAAACTTTTGGTGTGTGTTAATTGAAAGATAAAGAAACTTATTTTATATAAATATTTTTAATTTAAATATGTGAAAGTATTCCATATAATTGAAATTTATAATATATTAAATTGTTATAAGCTATGAAAGTTAATTATTCGACTTTTGTAAGGTTTGAATTAGTGAGAAGGCAGGCCAATTGTTAGGAAACTTGATCTTAAATCGAGGTCCGAACTTTTTGACCCCAGATATTTTTAGGATGGTTCTCACTGATTCTAACCACTAAGCATTTGCAGCAGCATTGATTAACTCTCGGGTTTATGTAAATGAGGTATCGCTATAAATACAAGCAATACATCTTGGCAATAGCTACTTCTCTTCTCCGCTTTTACAGGCTAATTGGATGGTTGACTGACTACCTTTCTTAGAATTCCCATATCTTCGCTATACGCGTATTATTAGGCATTTACTTTAGGCAGAAGTATAAATTTAGTAGGATTGGAATTAAGAGTAAGTTGAATGCTGCAAATGCTTAACTACGATTATTGAACTGTTAAATGATTTTGATTTAACTTTTAGTCAAGATGACTATGATGTTTTTAATAAAAGTGTTTGTTTTATATCAGCCTAGTCATTGAATACGACTTAAAAGTTTTTTTTAGACTAAACACGAGACACGAATATCAGTTATTTGTTAGATCACGCTCGGTAAAATGTAAACATCACTCTTCCATTCTTCACTTCCTCCTATTTTGATGAAAATCATCCGCCTGGCGCATGCGCAAAAGTGCGGAGTATTTCCAAATCCGTTGCTATACAATATGCTATGCTTGTTTTCATATCATTACATTTACATTGATTCATATGGAAATAATTGCCTCGGTTTTCCTCGATTCTTTTTGAACAGATTATCGATGGAAACCGAAAAATGACTGTATTCTGCTTAGAAAATGCCTTAACAAACCTATCACAAGCAAAGGTTTTACAAACTATATTTTCGAAAATTATTCACCCCACACACCATAAGAATGGACATTTCATTTGTAACATTTTAGAAATCTGCAACGAAATGAAATTTCTGAGGAAATCTGGAAAAGCAAACTTACTGTTCAATTAAATGACCTTCACACAAAAAAATTCTTTTCAGCACACATTAATGGCTGAAATCATTTCATTTGCATGAAAAGAGAAATTTTAATTAAAAAATTTGAGAAAATTCTTTACTATACACACCATAAAAATAAGATTTTTTTTTACTTATATGAATTCCAGATAATTTCAATCTAAATTACAATTTCAAGAGTATTCTTTAATAGAGATATAAACTGAATACAGTTTTTTATTTACATTGCCTCATCAGAGAAAATCTTTTTCTAAATAACCAGAATATCGTTTTTCATTTGCATGAGTTTGATAATGCCCATTTCAATCAATTTTGTGAGAAATTCTTTTCATATGTATGAATACAAAAATGTACTTTTAAGTCATCTTTTCGAGAATAGTTTTCACCACATATATCATAGGGAAAGAGATTTTCATTTGTATGAATTAGAAAGTGCACATTTAAAAGACTCTTCCTAGAAAAATCTTTATGGCATACATCACAAGAATAGGGCTTTTCAACTGTATGAGTTCGAAGGATTTCACGAGTTCAGACTTTTCAAAAGATTTTTACTTTCGTATGGGTATGAAAATGCTTTTATAAGACGTTTCTGATAGAATTTCTGACCACAGACATTACATGTGAAATATTTCTTAACCGTGTGAATTATATTTTTATCAGTATAAACTATTTTCAAACATAGATCACTAATCAAATATGTTTCATTCATCTGCATATCGGTTTCCATGCTGTATGTTCTGCATTGATGTTTTTCTTTTTAAAAAATTATCTGAAGTTAAATCAAGGATAAATATCCATTCACAATGTTTTTCTTTCTCTGTAGAAATACCTTTCCTTCTGTTGCATCCGGGCATCTTTGATATAACCTGGTGGATGAAATTGAATTTTATTACCAGTTAAGTTATAACAAGCATAGAAGCATAGTCTTCGGGCGGCTTTTCATTTGTATGAGTTTGATGATGCCTATTTAAATTACTTTTCTGAGAAAAATCTTTATTGCATATATCACAAGAATAGGGCTTTTCATTTGTATGAGTTCGAAAATGCAGAGTTAAATGACTTTTCCGAGAAAAATCTTTATGGCATACATCGCAAGAATAGGGCTTTTCATTTGTATGAATACGATAATGTCTAGCTAAAACTCCTCTATAAGAAAATCCTTTTCCACATACATCACAAGAAAAGGATTTTTCATTTGTATGAACCTGAAGATGCACTTTTAAATTACTTTTGCGAGAAAAATCTTTACGGCATACGTCACAAGAAAAGGGCTTTTCATTTTTATGAATTCGATAATGTCGTTTAAAATCATCTTTCTGAGAAAAAGTTTTACCACATACATCACAAGAAAAGGGCCTTTCATTTGTATGAGTTCGAAAATGTTTTGTTAAACTACTTTTGACAGAAAAAACTTTATGACAAACATCACAAGAATAGGGTTTTTCATTTGTATGAATTCGATAATGCACACTTAAAGTGCTTTTGTCAGAAAAATTTTTAAGGCATACATCACAAGAATAGGGCTTTTCTTTTGTATGAATTCGATAATGTGTAGTAAAATTTCCTTTCTGAGAAAATCCTATTCCGCACACATCACAAGAATAAGGCTTTTCTTTTGTATGAATACGATAATGCATATTCAAAGTGCTTTTCTGAGAAAACTCTTTATTGCATACAACACAAGAATATGGTTTTTCTTTCGTCTGGGTACGAAAATGTTTTTTTAAAAGCCATTTCTCACCAAAGATATCACAAGCGAAATCTTTCTTATTCTTGTCATTTACATTTTCCATGTTTCTGTCAGTATCAACCGTTTCCACACACAGATCACTAAACAAATGTGTTTCATTTGCCTTGATACACTTCTCCATCCTGTATGTTCTTGATGATAAATAAAATGAGCTGAAGTTGTATCAAGGATATTTATCTAATAACAAGGTTTTGCTTTATTTGAAGAAATGCATTTCCTTCTGTGGCATCCACACATCTTAGAGGTAACCTGGAAAAGAAAACAGAATTTTATTACCACTCAAGTTATAACAAGCATTTTGCATGGAAATGACAATTTATTGAAGAAGAAAAAAAAAAAAAACGAAAACAGAGCATTGTCTTCTTGACCCAATGGCATAGTGACTGGGGACAAAAGGGGTACAGATGTCCCGGGCACCAGTTTTTTGTAGTGCCATGGAGTTAGAACATTACTGCATTTATGCTATTTTTTAAAGAAATAAGAGGTGAGAGTGTCTAAAAAACAAAACGTAATTATGCCCCGGGCACTAATTACGCTTGTTATGCCACTGATGACAATTGAGGTAAAAAGAATGCATTATTTCCCAGTTACCACTTACTCTCGCCACACTACTGGCCATGTGGTGACATAATGAAAATATGTCACCTTTGAAAGTCAAATGCGATAAGGGTGGGTGTAAAAATATCATGCCCTGGGTATCAATTACACAAGCTGAGCCACTGATGAGGACGGCAATTGTATTTTCATTATACAGAGAAGAAAATTATGCACAAAGTGGATTATAGATATCATTACTGTCCAGTACTGTATGAAAAGCAAATCCGTTATTTGCAAGTACTGTATCTCTCAGTGGATAAAAAATTATTAGCAGTAATTGTAACTGCAGAAGAAACATTATTTGCTCATAAAATTTTAGCTGAGAAATCTTCTTTCATTAATTATTATCCTATATAATACGAATTTCTACTTCTAAAGAAACATGAGGGTTATATATGGAAAAACCTTCCAATTTTGACAATATCACAAGACAAGACCAATCCTTACATGCCACACTCCAAACTTCCACACCACATCCAATGGTATAGGTGCAACTTTTGGTGCGTTGCTTTTACAAGTTACATAGGGCACATAAAACTAAAAATAAATAAATAATAATAAATTTCAGTAAAGAAACATTTTATTAGTAACATAAACTGTCATTTGACATCCTTGATCTCTGCAGATAGTTCGTGAAATCATGCGTCAACCACCAGCCTTCATTCATATATCAGAAATTCATCGACAAAAGTAAAAAACATGAATTAATTACATTAGTTTTCATTTTTTTATGTACACAACATTATGTAAATTTTAAGTACTTCAGTTGGTGTTTCTGCTCATCTCACTCATAAAACTGTTTTCCAGCATGTCAGATTTTGTCCCTCTTTCGAATTGCTAACCATCTCCTCCCCCTTTAACTATGCAACTGATCACACCCATGTGAAACATTTGTCCAAATAAGGTAGATTACGTTTGAATTTGGCTCAAATGCTTGATAGATCTTCTGCATAATTGTGCCGCGAACCTATGGCCCTAAGTTCTGTGCATACTTAGAAAACCTTGCTCTTTTATAATGCCCACTTGAAACTGTACTCCATGTGAAATCAAGCAATGGTCAAGACATCATGCCTTTGGATTTTGTTAATTTTTTGTTCAGAAGTAGTACTAGTGAACATTAAAAGAAAATTACAAAATTCCTATAATTTGAACCATTTTTTGTCCGAGATATGAATCTTTTAAATTTTGAAAATTTCAAGAATTGTGAAAATTTTATAACTTTAAAAAATTATAACTCAAGAACTATTTGGCATAGGGAGCTGAAGATAGTGTCATTTTGTTCAATTTCTTATGCTGTTTCTTAAAATATATAACATAACAAATTATTTTTTAAAAAAAATTATATTTTATTTCACCTTATTTTAGCAACATTTATGCCAAATTTCGTCATGGTATTCCTTTGGTATCATTAAGAAAAAAATATTTTCATTTTCAATACTAATATTATAGTCCAGTCAACAAAGGGCTCATGATGAACATATTTAAAGTCCCTGGTGCTGTAGAGAAGCTAGCGCTGCCATCTTGGATTTCATCCCACCTTTTTAAGTTTTTCTTAAATATCAAAATATAAACAAATGACAAGTGATTTAAGAAGTTAAAGAGTGAAAAATTCTCTACAAATATGCTTATATTTTTCTTCTAACTTTAAGATAAAAAGAGGGGTGAAATCCAAGATGGTAGCAAACTTTGAAATCCATTATCTCAGAAACTATTAAAGCTAAAATAAATATAAAAGCATGCATTTGTATGGAATTGTTGTATGTGTAGTTTGAAAATTAAATAGTATTCGAGATAGTCAAGAAAAACCGAAAAAGGGGGATGAAATCCAAGAAGGTGGAAAACTTTGAAACCCATTATCTGGAAAACTATTAAAGAAAAATAAAAGTATGTATTTACAGGAAATTTTACGCTCTTTAAATTGTGAAATCAATTGAAATTTGAAAACTTAATACTATGGTTTAGAGTTTAGTATATCTGAATAGAATTAGTAAATTCATAAGGAGCCCCTCACAAACATGCGAGGGGCTCACGATTTTCAAAACTATTTGATTTAATGTTTTTTCAAACCCTTCATTGACTGGACTATAGTACAAATATTGAAAATGAATTTTTTTTTCGTAATGATACCACAAGAACACCATCATGAAATCTGGCATTACTAATATAATAGCCCAGATTATCCGGTAATGCGCTGACGTCGCCAACAATAAAACTCGCGCCATAGCACTGCAAGACGTTAAACAGCATTATTTCATTATTAGAGAACCTAAATTTCAGTAATTTTAAATTTAAAAGAGTAATTGTCATTCTAATTTCAAATTTAATAGCTCTAAAATAGTGAAATAAAATTTTCTATTGTTTGATATAAAATTTATCTCGCTATGATCAAAAGTTCATGAGAAATTTTAAATTATATTAATCCTATATTTCAAATTAATTTCCGTTTTTAATAGAAAGTAGTAAATTACATCAGTGGTATATCATGCGTGTGTAGTTTGGAAGCCAAATTGTATCTGAATGCAATCGTGCCGATGTTGTTTTCTTGCCAAGAATTAAATTAGCTACCAGTGACGTGAATCTACCAATCGTTCTCAACAGCCGCCAGTTCCCGTTAATTCCAGCTTACACGATGACTATCAACAAATCAAGAGGGCAAACTTTTGATCATGTTGGAATTTACCTCGATGAGCCTATCTTTTCACATAGACAGTTCTATGTTGCACTTTCAAAGTCTAGGATTCCCAATCACGCTAAAATTTACACAAAAATATCTGAAGTACAAGGAAAATTATTAAACAATGAAAAATACTTCACACGGAATGTTGTTTACCAACAGGTTTTTTGAATAAAGAAATATTTAAATAATACGTAAATAAAAAAAATATTTTCTGTCATAAAACATGTTTAGTTTATTTGTTTTCAATCAATGTATGTGCATTTCTCTAGCATATATATCTATTTAAACACATCAAATTTGAAGGGAAATCTCTCAAATGAAGAGGCAATTTGCACCCGTCAAACCATGATGGGTGATTTTCTAGTAAACATATATTTTTTCAAAAAATTAAAAATTCCAATTTTGCATTTTTTAAAATTAAAATTTATTCTTTTGGATAAAATTTTATAAAAAAATAATTTGGTCATGTTATATATTTTATGAAACACCATAAAAAACTGAACAGAATGACAATTTTTAGCTCTCTATGTCAAATAGTTCTGGAGTTACAATCGTTTAAAGATTAAGAAATTTTCAAAATTTCAAAGATCCATAACTCAGTCATAAATGGTTCAAATAATCTGAAAATCTGTATTTTTAATCTTGGAGGCAACTACAAAAAACAGGGAAAAAAACCATTACAATCTAAAAAACTTATAGCAAAAATCAACTTTTTTTCTTTGGTTGATTTCACATGGAATTACCCACACTAGCTATGGAAATAAAGGCTTTTTACAATGCTTAAGAATCCTGCATGTGATCATGAACGAAAAATGGGCTCAAACAGCAAAAGAACCATTTCTGCCCGTCTTACCAGACATTCACAGTTTAACAGGCAACTCATCAGAACAATGAAACATTTCTTTGAACTAGAATCCAATGAGTATTTTGAAGAAATAAACCATAAACACAGAGATGTAAACCTTCTTAAAATAAAATAATTTTTTAACCTTTCTCCACAGTAGATTTATTTAAAAAAAAGAAAAAAAAATCACCATTTGTGGAAAAGTTAGGAAAGATTTCATAAAGCATAAATAAATATTTTGATCCAGAATGTTGCCATTCCACATGTGGATGTTTTATACACAGAGAAAATTTCAATATTTAGAACTTTTTCCTATCACAATTTTTTTCCTATTGAATATTTTTCACACCTAAATCGTTGCTTAACAAGCAACACCACCTATCTCAAATTTTTGAAATTTCAAAGATGACGAAAATATTCAATTTTTCTCAACGTTACTCTCATTACGTCTCATTCGTTATTGGTTGCGAAAAATTGAGTATTTTCTTCCACATCAAAATTTCAAAAAATTGAGTTAGGTGGTGTTGTCTGTTAAGCGACAAAATATGACACATATCTGGATATCTTCTTAGCTGCAACATTTGGAATATTCAATAAAAAGTTAAGTTTGGATGAAAATTTATGTTTGATCTGTAGGCGCCAGTCTTCTTAAATTTTGTTACAAATAACAAATGAAATGGAAGTATTCATAATAATTTATAATGAAATTCAACATAATACAAATCATTATAAATAACCGTTACAAATATTCAGTGTAAATTTATTTCTTAGATTTATTACTCTTTTTTATGTAATGTTTGAAACGTCTGAAATTAAGTTTCAAAGTTGATCGAGTTATTCAATGCGGTGAAGCCTAGTAATCTCTGCGATCTTGTGATTGAGTTATATTAGTGGGTTTCTTCACACATTTGAATTTGTGACTGTTTACTGTAAATAACTGACTGTAAATTAAATTATTTTAATAAAAAGAACGTACATCATCATTTCCACCTCCTTCCTTTCAATGGAAGGACAGATGGTATCCACCATAAAAATATATTGTTTTTGTTCAAGCAAAATCACCAAGTCCAAAATTATAGTTTCAAGATGTGGTCAGTTTAAACTTTATTAATTTTGAATTATGACAAAAAGTAAAAAATATTTTACAGATTTCTAACTCCTATGGCTGACTTGCTGATGTTTAGATAACAGGTTTCTATTCTGAAATAGTTAAATTCGAATTATAAATGACTGCACTAGTCCGTTCAAAAGGTTTTTGTGGACTTGGCGACTTCTGCTTGAACGATAACGAAACATTCTTTTGGGTTTGATGAAAAAAATCCTTGATAAGTAATTACAACCTTCCATAAGGAAAAATTTACATATCCTAACAAAAAAAATCTAATTATTAAATTTAAAATATCTCTTAGTAAAACAAGACAAAGAAAAAAGAATTATTTTCGGAAATTTTGCATACCCAATCTTTTGCTTAATTGGATTTATAGATAAATGAACACTATAATCAGTAACGTCCGAAACAAAAGATACACTAAATCCTCATTCAGTGCTTTCAAGCATGTGGCACAAGATATGTAACTACAATTTTAATTAAACTTCACAATAGATTGTAAACTTTTACATTTCATAAGAGTGCCTTGCAATTAAAACCACAGATCTAACGTCCAATCTTAGATAAATTTCCAAGTTGAAAGAGTTAAATTTTGAATTGTAAAAAGTAGATAATATTCTTAAGCGTTTTCTTATTTTTGTGTCTTTAAATAGCATATATCTTTCTCTCAAACTTCACTGAGCATGAAAAACATCGGTTAGCTAAAATATATATTTGATGATATAAAATATAATGTTAGAAGTTTTGAGCGACATTATACATCAATTTTAATTTAATTTGCAAAACATAAGAAAAAAATTGTAATGAACGTTAATGGAAGACATATCAGATCAAAGGCTTTCAATAAAAGACTTTAGACTTATTAACTATTTAGATTTTATTAAAAAATGGAGGATCAAAAGGGACAACAAAAAATAAAATAAAGCAGGACATTAAACTATCTAAAGAAATGGAAAAAATTATTGACATTAATGTCATGTATGTTAAGTCTAGTGAGAGAAAACAATGAATGAAAATGAATACAAAACAGATGTCAAACTAAATTTCAACAGAAATTGAAAAATAAATATCCAAAAATAATTTTACTTACATTTTTTTTCACCCCATGAAATATAATCTCTTACAAAAGTATCCACCATATTATTCCATTGCAGCTCTTATTTTGTTTCCTATGCCTAGAACAAAAGCATATAATGAAATTGTTTCTTCAGGATGTTTAAGAACTTACTAATACCAAAAATTTGTTCACCTATTAAGCATCTAAACATGATATTCAGATTATCTGAATATGAAGAATAAAGTTTAAGCCTTAAAAGCAAACAAACCTAAGAGGGGAAGGGAAATATCAATAATTCAAAAAAAAAAATGCTGTTAATATGGTTTTCAAGCAAAGTAACCAACAATATTTCTTCTACCTTTTAAGTATAAATGAGAGATGGAATGAGTTTAACCATTTTGAAATTTCGGTTTTTAAATGCAAAACATGTTAAATATTTTTCAATAACAATACACTGTCATTGCAATAGTTTGATATAATTTAAAAGCAACACACTCAATTTATGAATTCAATATATTTTCTGTGAAAAATTTTGTATTCTACTCTGAAAAATAAACCCATGTGTGATGACTTATGAAACCATTATTTCTATTAAATCTTAGAAGAACAAAATATAGAAAGAAGAAAATGATTTTAATCCTACAAGCCAGAAAGTAAACAAATTATTGCTGGCATGATTTGTATTTGTAGCTGTAAAAGAATATTTGAATATTTTTTAATTTTTTTTCAAAATCTAAACTTTATTTAAAACTGCAAAAGTAAGTGAAATACATCTAAGGCCTTTTTAATGTTTATATTGGCGTTATAAATTTTATTAGTTTTTTAATATCTCTGCTACCACTTTTACAGGACAAACTAAATAAAATCTCCCTTAATTTCATCAAAATAAAACATGGACATGATCAGAATATTCTTCTGACTTACAAATTTTCAATAACATATGTATGCAGAAACTTTTCAATACTTTCAATATAAGGCAGATAGAGACAGAACTTGATAAAATAGAATATATACAGTAAAGCACCATTTATACATTTCTCAATTACAAGTCATTTCACCACAGTTCCAATTCAGTCGTATTCAT
>BGPR01004331.1:0-74935 GCA_013235015.1 Araneus ventricosus | reverse complement strand
AAATGAGTTTCAGGACCTGGGAATTTTCACGGAAGAGATAATCTTTTCCCTAGTTCCGGTCATTGGTGAAAGATCTGTAAATGATCGAAGTGGGATAGAACGCTTGCCTCACGGGATGGGTATTGACCACCCAGCTGTTTGATTCAAGTAGGAATTACGCGCAGTAAATCCTCTAAAAACGCGATCTGAACATCCAAGAACATGTGACACCTTGAGGGGAGGGTGCTATTTTGTTTATGTGCTTTAGAGAAGAGTCTACTTCTTTGCTTCTCTGCCCCTTTCTGGAGACCCAAATTGTCTTCTGTTTAAGAATGCCCACTTACATCAGAAGCGCAACCTAGCCAGTCCGCCACTGTGATGAAGTACTTCAGTTAAACAATGCAAAGCTTTGGTTGTACATCGTTTTCCACGGTTTCTAAAAAATATGAAAATTTCTTCTTTTCTAGTATGTTAATTATGATAAAGATATCACGACTTCAAAATTATTTTCAATTGAAGAATTAATAGAAGACAAATTGTCTGGTGCTAATTCAAGTGATGATTAAGAATTTATTCTACCTTCCTTTAAAGATGCAATGGACTCTTTTGGAAAACTTTAAACTTATTTCTTTTGCCAAAAAAATAGTGGGAAAAAAAATTCAATATTAATTTAATTCCTTACTGTATTTAATACTCGCAGACAATCAACATGTCACATGATTTTTTATTAAACGTCTACTACATGCACATAAATTATATAAGATATGCATAATTAACTCAAGTTATGCAATGAAGGCATGATTTTTTTCACATTTATAGCAAATTAGCAAAAGATACACATTACAGCAAAAGCTTAACTAACCGGCATGCTCGGGAAATGCCGATTTCCGGATACCTGAAAAGTCCGGATAGTTGAGTGTGACAGGAAAAGGGGGGGGGGGGGGTAGCTTCTTTTTTTAAAGATTTTTCAGCCAAATAATTTATTTCTGTCATTTTTAAATCATAATATCGTGCCATGCGCAAAACACCGATGAAAAGATCAATTCCCGTGCATGCGCACATCTCACTCGTTAAAATCATCATTGTGCAACCAAAACAAATGTTCTCTCCTCGCTATTCTTGGCGGCAAAGAGTTGGCGATCCTAAGAGCAACAAAGTAAGTGGGCACCGTAGAGTAAAATTTAACCGTATAGATGTTAAATTTTAAAATGTAAATACTGATTTTCATACTATGTAGAGTTATACTCCTACAACTATCTTAAAAAACTTTAAAATTACTACGTTTAAATGAATTTGTGGTAATAGCTTTAAATTTGTAATAATCAAAATTGTGTAGTAAAATTTAGATTATACGCCTTTTCATTTATACATTGTTTTATGTCAATCCCATTATTAATGATGCTTTCCTGTACTTCAGTTTCTTTCTCCTGTCTCTTTGAATTGCCAAATGAAGAAAATAAATACTAAAATAAAATATAGTCCTTATATTAAAAATGAGTAAAATTTTGCATGAGAATTCATCATTATTTTTCTTAGTATAAATATATGAATACTCCAATTAATTAATTTCAGAAAATGGAGCTACATCTTGAGCTTCGCAATGTGGGAATTTTTAGAAATCAATTGAACAAATATTATTCAATCATTAAAACTTAACTTTAGGAAGAAAATGCCCTAGTTGAAAAGCTTTTAGAGTTAATGCTGCAACAGCAGAATTTTTACCTTTTCTTGCAAGCTGGTGAAACTGCTATACCAAAAATCTGCTTAGTATTTCACTCCCTAAGTTTTGAAAAAACTTGCCTTAGCTGTTATAACTGAATTAATTGCTTTACACCCCTGAACTGTTTAGTCCCTTCTTCCCACGTATGACGGGAAGAAATTATAATTTAAAAAAAATTATTATATAAAAAATTTTACATTTTTATAATTATTTTATGTAAGAAATTAATTAAAATTTGTAATGATCTTTTTAATTAAAGATTTTAGTCTAGCTAAAAAATTCATTAACTATTAAATATAATATTGCATTTATTGGCTGCATTATGAAAATTTCCTCAGTAATGAGCTTTTCAATTTTATCAAAACCCTCAGTATAAAGGTTAAGAAATCCAACATTATTGTATTTAATAGCACATATTGGCAAATTCACCTAAGGAAAATCATTTTCACTTCAGTAAAAGCACCGTACTTTTCAATAAGCTTTACAGCAGTTTTTGTAAAACATAATGCTCGTGAAATTTGTCATTTTTTTGTTAGAGAAGTAGCTGCCAAACAATTAAAAAGGTACAAAGTGCAGTAAGTTAGTAAATAGTAATGGTAAATATTGTAAGTAAGTGCTGTTTGTATAACTTTCATCAACTGTTAGGGTTTAACCGTAGTAAATCTAATAACCAATGTGGTGAGCCAAAGAACTTATAAGATGCTGTACCACACTGTACATTCTTTGGGTGATCACTTATCAGAGTGTTATGGAGTCTTACAAAAAAACTAATGCTTCCAAAGAAAGATACAGTAAAATATTCCAAAACATGAAAATGTCCTCCATTTTAAAATGGACAAGAAATGAAAATTATACAAGACAGCTTCATGCACAGTAATACTATGATGTAAAAACAAATGCTGTGTTATTAATTCAATCTTACTGAAATCATTTTAAACATGTTTTGTGAAATGATGATAAAAAAATTAATTTTGGTTATTCAGTTTTACATAAGATTATAATGTGTTATATAATGCCATTTTTTTGCATAATGAATATGATAATACATTCGAAAAGTTCTATGCTTGTTGGGATTCCAATGCAAAAAAAAAAAAAAAAACCTCAATAATAAGAATTCCTACACATGAAAGAAGACTCAATTGCAACCAGTAAACCGAATTATTATGTTATCCGCTATGCAAAGAAATAACTCAATTACGCTAGCAGCGTATCAAAAACTGCAATTGCTTAAAGGAAAAAACAGCTTTGAAAAAACCGTGGCTTTGAAATAGTTCTGGATTCAAATACGAAAAATAACCAGACATTTTCTTACTGAACTTCCGTCTTTTTTAGGTTACAGTTACAGGTAAGTTAAGCTCTCGGTTCTTGATTTCATAAGAATCGTAGGCTACTTGATATTCAACCACTTTGATTTTAATTTAAAAAATAGGGTATTGAAATATAAAGATTCAACTAAGAATCTTGTATCATTCAACTTTCACAATTTTAAAAAATATTTTTCTAGAAACCAAAGAATGAAATTGATTTTAGATAACTGACAAAGCCGTTGTGCTCAAGCAGCATAAGCCAGTGAAGTTACTTTAACTTCAACTTATACAGCAGTCGGAGCAAAGACTGTCAAACGAAATTGTATTTTTACTTACGAGTAAGTTGATATTGTTTGATTATTATATCTAGTTATTTGTTGCAATAAATTGTTAAAAATTGGTTCAGTAGAACCCCGCTAATCCGAACTAATTGGGATCGGTGCCTATTCGTATTACCCGAAATTTCGATAAAAATAGAAAAGAAAAAGATGTGTGCGAAAAAAAAAAATGTATGTTAAAAGTACTCAGTACTACTATCTCATGAATTCTTTTATTCAAAAGGAATGGAAAGAGAATATGTCTCCCCTTTTCATTAGAATAATGGATGTGCTCCTGTATGAAGTGACCTTATCTTACGGCGAACTCAAGAAGAGATTCATACCGTTGTTTTCAGTATGTATATTTAAATCTTTTCTGGTAATCTTTTCAATTACATATAATTTTCGAAAATAAAATAGGTTCGGATTAAGCGGAATTTCGGATTAGGGGGGTTCTACTGTATTTATAAAACATCGTATAATTGTTGTTATCATAAGTTTCTTGTTACTTAGAAATTCTCCTAGAGTAAGCACACGGCTTTGTGATGTGAAATGTTTTACCCATATTTGCTTTTAAATTCCTTGTTTGTTTTTCTAATGAATCATAATCATTCTGCTCTCGACTTTTATTTGAGTATTAACAGTATTTCCGAATTCTGAGTGTTTAAACCACATTTGATGCTTATTTTAGTGTGATGCTGATTTAATTTCTCATAATGTGTACTAATTTTGAGTATTCTACATTTTTTGAAAAAATACAAAATGTTATTAAAACACTGAAGTGTGTGCAACTAACCAACTAAGGAAAATGCTCCAGTAGTGGGCCACTTAAGGGTATTTCCTCAATTATCATCTAAACTTTTGAGAAGTTTCGCTAATCTATATTTTTTTTATGGTTGTTCAAACTTTTATCTAAAATAATAATCAACTGAAATATCAAAATAATTGTAATATAATTTTTTTAAAATTAAAAACTTAGATCACTCCTATGCACCAGAAGTGGGCATAGCAAACTTTTGATGTACCAAAAGTGGGCCACCCAGATTTGTCAATTGTGCCAAAGAAAAAAGAATAAAATCCTTATATATAGTAATAATATCAATACATTAACATTATACACTATAAAAAATGCAATAAAAATGGCTTGATATAGGTGAAATCTTTTATTTATAGATTCTAGTCACATGAGATTTACATTTTTTTTTTCTCTAACAGTCAATTTTTTATTAAATTTATGTTAATTGTCGATCTTTCATTTTAAGTTCTGGTTAGGGCATTATGGATATTAAATCTTGATATTTTATGTTGAATAAATCTTTTTTTTTCTTTTATCATCTTGCCTCTGCAGCCAGAGAAGAGCCCTTTTAAATGGTAATGGAATATTTTTCAATGGTCCAGCAATGCGATAGTTACTATTGTCTGCCTCGTTACAGAGCCCAACTAATTCTTGAATATCAGTCTTTTCCTCAACAGTACTATAAAATATTTATTATTTAAGCAATTGGTCAGAATGTTCCATTAGTATACCAGTAGTGGGCCATTAGTGTATCAGGCATGGGCCATGTGGCCCACTACTGCTTCTGATAAAAATTAAGCAAATTAATTAAATAAAAAGACTTTACAAGATGTAACCTTCTTATTAAACATCACAAAACCAGTCTATTTGAGAGAAAGCATGTGCTCCAGTACCGGCCCCCCTAGGCCCACTACTGGAGCATTTAGTAAAACATTGATCCAAAAGTGGGCCACCCTTCACTATCCATAAATTATCAATATTATTTAATTTAAAGATAGTTTATAATACATGCATTATATTATCAAATAATATCAATAACAATTCATTTTAAAAACAAATAGAATGTATGCTAAAAAAATAGTTGAATGAAGAGTTACCTCTTAAGGAAATCACTAAGAATGAGCTAAAAATGCTTCTCTCAGAGACCAACTTCAGCAACAAACTTTCTAGCTCCTAACTAAACAGGAAATAAAGGCCTGTGCCTTTGGTATTTAGTTGATAAGGGTTTCAGCCTACCAGAGGCAGATCTCCTATTTCATTGGAATGTTGGAATTTCTTGTTTTTCACTTTAAAAATTCAAGTGGCCCACTACTGGTACGTGGCCCACTACTGGAGCACTTACCTTACCACTGAATAGAGTAAATTGGGTTATGTTAATCAAATTAGAGTACTGAATATTAATAACTTGCATTAAAGTCCAGTTTTTTTTCGGAGAAAAGTTATTACTAAGTACATTTTCATATAAATGAACTTCTCTCTGCAGCACTAGAAAATTTTATTATATTTATTAAAATGGGCTTGCAGCATTAAATGCTGTTATATGTTATTGAAAATTAATGCACATATATATTATTGAAAATTTGTAGGTCAGAATAATATTCTGATTATGTCCATGTTTTCTTTGTTTGAAGTTATTGGGGGCATTTTTTCTGTTGTACTGGAAAAATGGTAGCAGAAATATTAAAAACTAGTAAAATTTGTAACACTGATATGTGCTTAATGCTAGGTATGTAACAAATAGTGATTTAGCTAAATATTTGCCTAAATTTTAGGCCGAATATCCACTTTTCAAAAACATTACACTTTTGATTGTAAATAAAATATTTTTTAAATTGCAAATAAAAAAATAAATATTAGTAAAACAGATTATTATTGGTACATTATAAAAATGTTAACATCTTGATACATTTTTTATGTTTTAAATTATTCTGATCATATGACACAATAGAAAATTAATGTATAAATTAAAATTATTAGAAGTAAATTGCTGTTTTCATAAAGAACTTCTAATAGCCGAGATGGAGTGTCCAATTAATTTGTGGGGAAAATGTCCAAGATTTGCAAATTAAGCGAGAAAATAGCCTTTAGCTTCTGCAAGTACAATATAAAGTGAACATTTGAATGTGTGATTGGGAAAAAGGGTAAGATTCCACTGGAATGTTATCTTTTTTCCAGTCATCAAATCATTTATTTTCTGAATCTGGAAATATATAAGAAATGAATTAAATTTTTCCCTGAAAATGCTGATAGTTTATTGTTCTTGCATCATAATTTCAGGCTTTACAATGATAAATGATATGTATCATTATTAAATACACCAAATTTAATTCAAATTGAGTAATTGTCAGGCATGTTTTTTTTTTATATATAATGAATGTACTGAAATGTAATTCTGCACAATATTCTTTGTTAAATATATATAAAAGTATATTTTAAAAAAAAATCATTATCCTGAAATTAATCGGCCGAATATCTGTTTAGTATTTGGCAAACCGAATATTCGGCAAAAGACCCGATTACTGAATATTCGTTACATCCTTACTTAATGCATTGATATTTGGTATATTACCACTAATACATATGAACAAAAAGGCATTGATATAATTTGCATTCTTTTGCAGTTTCAATTAAATTTTAAGATTTGAAAAAACAAATGTAAAAAATATGCAAATATTCTTTCCACAGCTATAAAGATATATCATTCTTGTTTGCTGTGTTATTAATTGTATTAAATAACTTAAGCAATCAGAAGGTTGAACAATGCTTTTATTTTCTATTCACTTTTAGTCCTACATTATCTTTAATCTGTTGTACAACACATAAATAGTGGCTTAATGATTTAGCATCGTCACTCGTGTATACCAATTTGATATGGTGTAGGGGAGATCCAGGTATAATGGACCACTTTCGTAAATTTTGAATATTTGCTTTAAAGTACTGACTTTTTGTATTTGCAAAAATGCATACGTTATCTACATATTATGGTCTATATTACATTTACTCAAAATCTATAATTATGTACTTTTTTAATATATATTTTTAAGTAACCAGTGACAAGGGGGGCCATTGTACCCCAAGGCCAGAGTATAATAACAGCATGGGGTACTATGGGCCACCAGTAAATTTTAAAAAATATATTAAAGTAGTAACATTTTTTAATAGTACAAAACATAGAATAAATCATATTTGTTTATTCAAGATTTGCATTGCATATATGTAATGCAAGATTAATGAATATAAAACTTGGCAAATTACACACCAACAAATTCATGTGACGCTGAAAGTCTCTAGTTTTATTGTGAAAATGTAGGTTCTGGAAGACTCAATACAAAATCTTAAACATTTAGCGAAGATTTATCTACTATATAGGGGGGAAATGAACATGTTTTGGACTGTCTAACTTTTAAATGCATATTGGAAACAAAAGGACCAGTGTGCCCCAGTTTCTGGTGATCCATTTGTTTAGTTATATTAATATCCCGTTTTGAGGCAACACAAGGGCTATTTTGGGATGGACCTCATAATTTTGAACCACGGTCAGACGATGAGGATGACACCTGAGCTGGCACCCAACTCTCCAAACTGCCACACCAACGGGAGGTAGTTTGGCCACTACATATGATTTAACGTGCAACAGGCCCCATACGTGGCGGATCTTCAGTGGAATCGGGTTTCGAACCTAGAACCCTCCGGCCCCAAAGCCGAGACCTTACCAGTAGGCCACCGCGGCCTCGGGTGATCCATTGTACATCATGTGGAAGTTTGACTACAAACAGATTTTAAAAAAAGAAATTTCATATTCAATTATTTTCATATACAATAAATATAATATATATTATCTGGCCTTTTTATTATGTTATCCAAATAAAAATTCTTTAATCAAGAAAAGAGGACATATATTATAAAAATATTTACTCTAACCTGTCACAAAATACCAGTCAAGAATAAAATGGCTAAACTGACAGTTAGGCATATGGTTTAAAAATTTTTTTTTCTACCACTGCAGGCCTACCATAAATATGAAACATTCAAAAAGAAAAATAAATAGTAGATGGTCCGTTGTGCCCAGTCTTCCTCATATTTAGTGAGATAGGTACTACAAGTTGTAATGCCTTTACTTTCCTTGTGTATAGGATTGAAAACATTTTCTTCTTTTTACATTCTGTACTTCAAAAGTTTACTAGAAATAAAACTTTCATAAGTCATTATGTATTGATTTTTTAGGATAAGAAATTCATTTTTGATAGAAATAATTAAATATGTGACTTTTAAAAGAAATCAGAATATTATTGAATGGAATAAAAATGTATATTATTATTATTGAGATGTTTTTGCCTTTAAAAATTAATTTCAAAATTATGTAACTCATTCCAACTCTCCATTATACTTAAAAGATAGAAGAAATATTATTGGTTACTTACAATATTGACAGCATTTTTTAGAATTTCTGATATTCTCCCTCCCCTCTTAGTTTTCTTTGCTTTTAAATAAGGGTGAAAAGTTATTGTGCATATTCAAATAACCCATCATGTTTAGATGCTTAATAGATGGACAAACTGTTCATCTATTAAGTAATATGTTCTTAAACATCCTGAAGAAGTTATTTCTTTAATTGCTTTTGTTCTAGGCATAGGAAACAAAATAAAAGCTACAATATAAATAATATGGTTGGTGCATTTTTGAGAAGACATTCTTATATTTGACAAAGAAAAAATAGTGTAAGTAAATTTTTTTTAGATATTTCAAGTTATTTTCAAATTTCTGTTGAAACTTGGTTTGATATTTTGTTATGTAGGTATGCATTTCTGTTCATTGTTTTTTCTCATCACACTAGAAGTTAACCTACGTGAAATTGAGGCTAATAATTGTTTCTCAGAATTAGAATGATAACTATGGCATATTAAATTATGTGCTCTGCATTCTTTTTATATGCCTAGTGTTTATATATTTTCCACTTTACAAAAGCTAGCTAGTGAAAATAAAAGTGGCTTCCAAAATTGAGGTATATTAATTTTTAAAAATCTTTTTGGTTTTAAGAATTATCAAGATGGATTCAAAGCACACTTTTATGAACTTTTTATTGATCTTAGTAATTTAATTCAAATAGCAATTATTGTACTTAGTTCCATTTTAAATCGACAACTTTTTTTCTTTCTGTGAAAAACTGCCTAAAATAAATGTAATGTAATGATTTTCAAAGTATTTATCTAGAATTTTAGAATACATTAGTTTTAATTAGTGCAAATTTTGTTGCCATATTTTCAATAAAGGACACTGAGATGTAGCTGGCTTGGCATCCAACAAAATTACCATCACTCTCAAGAATGATAAATTTAATTTATGACTGCATTACAGAATTATCTAGGCTTTAAAAGGTAGTATCTTTTCATTCAAACTTTTTTACAAATTACAGTTCTTTTTTTGAAAAAGATGAGTTTTCTCCCTTTTGTATCTCCCATTGTGCTATCCTTCCAAAATTTCTGTATGATTCCTTTTAATCCAGTCCATTCAATTTTGGCTGTTTTTTAGTTATTTCCACCCTCTTTAGATAGTTTTATGCCCAGCTTTGTTTCATCATTTATTCTTACTTTTGACTGTGTTCTTTTTAATGAAATAAATAGCAAATAAGCTTAAACTCTGTTATTGAAAGTGGTTGATCTGATATGTCTTCTATTAAGTTTAATATAATTTTTATTCTAATGTATTAAATAAAATTATCAATTAAATTCTTTATCAAATAGTTGCTTTATCAATTAAATTCAAAAAGAAATTAACAGAAGTTTTATGTTACTCTATACTTGAACCATATTTTATATAATCAAATAAATGTTTAATCTACCGATTGTTTCTTACTTTCAGTGAAGTTTGTGAGATGAATATTTGCTATTTAATGGCACAAAAATAAGAAAACACATATATTATTATCTACTTTTAACCTTTCAAATTTTAATTCTTTCACTTCAAAATTTATCTATGAACAGATGTTAGATCTGTGTTTTCAATTACAATTGTGGTAAAAAATTTAGTCTATAGCTTATGTTTTAGGTTTTCTTTTTATATTATATATTAATATTAGAAGAACAAATTTAGGATCTTTCAAAATTATTATACACAATTATAAACTTTTGAATTTTGGATATCTTAAATGACATTACACCTGTTGCTTAACGGACACATTTAATTATCTACTAATAATTATTCATGATGGATCTCTACACGTATAAACAATCTTAAAGTATCAAATCATTAAATCAATTAAACATCTAATATTTCACAAATCAATAATTAAAAAACTTCACTCAATGTAAAATCTTAGCAACAGGTATAAAGTGCAACTTCAATTTAATTTTAGTTCTTAATTTATCCTTAAAATAATCACCAAAACAATTCATAAAGATCTTTAGTTTGTGTTGTGTCTTTTTTATATATAATAATTAGAGATGTTATATTTTAATATTAACCCAGGTTACACCAAATAGTTACCTCCATCACTGTCATAGGGGTGGCAAATAAATCGGAGACGAAATTACTTTAAACTAATGACATTTATTTATATGAAAAAATAACTCCACCATTTTACAACACAATTCACATATCTTAATCTTATTGATTGAAAATCAGAATTATTACTACACATGAATAATGACAGAAAACACACAAAATAAGGAGCATAATAAAAAATTATAATCAAACACAACAAGCATAATAATACATTTAGTGTCGACCCAGATTATATAAGAGAATTCTAATTCAACACCTCATCCGCATTCAAAATTTAATTAACTTTACTGCATCCTTAGCATCAATTCAATTTAATTTTATCTCATTAATATCAAGCTCATGTAAAAGAAATTTTTAGATAGTGGCCACTAACAGTTTAATTATTAATTATAATCTTTACCTAATTTGATCTCATATACTGACTCCTAATATTATACTAGTTGTCCTTTCGCTAATTAACAAACATATATGTATAAACATTATTCTTCCAACTAAAACACAGTCTTTT
This sequence comes from Araneus ventricosus, assembly GCA_013235015.1. Taxonomy (NCBI): domain Eukaryota; kingdom Metazoa; phylum Arthropoda; class Arachnida; order Araneae; family Araneidae; genus Araneus; species Araneus ventricosus. The sequence continues at coordinate 63,807 of BGPR01004331.1, read as the reverse complement.
AAGAAATATCATACTCATCCATAAACTGACACATAAATAAAACAAAACCTTCTGAAAATATCAATAAATCATGTCTTGCTTTTTATAAATAAACATTGACAACATGCACTAATAATATATTAACTTTTTAATTTCAATTGACATGAATCCTTATTACCATTTTTTTAAAATGTAAAACAGTACAATGATGCTAAATGTGAGGATTACATATATATGATGCATTACATCGCCATCTAGCTTTATCAAAACTCATGTTATAGAAACCTATTTACCTTATTAAAAATTAAAATTTCAATTTAATACATTTGGAAATAAATACTTCATTTTCAAGCTTCATTCCTAGCTTAATTTCCTTTTGCATCATGAATTCACATATATCGATTAAAATAAATAGAAAATATTACTTACTAGGAATTTTAATGTTAGTCAACCTTTAGCAGAATCTTATCAATTTTAATTTATCTATACAAGCATGACAATAGAACAATCCTGCTCACTAAAATAAGAATCTTTTGTATCTGATTGAAACTTAAATTCAAATATTTAAAATAGTAAGCCAAAACTTATCTGTATCAGCAGCATCTCGTGAAGAATCCAGGAACAAAAACACAGCTGTTGCACTGATTGTTCATGCAGAAAGAATGAATGATAACAAAAAAAATAATAAATAAAGGTTTCGCAGCAGGTCACTTCATGTAGCACCAGCCTCATCAGGATATTGTCTGGATTTTTAAAAAATGAGAATTTTTAGTCATTTCTTTTTTCACCAGCCTCATCAGGATATTGTCCGGATTTTAAAATAATGTGAATTTTTAGTCATTTCATGTATCACCATCCTCATCAGGATATTGTCCGGATTTTTAAAAAATGAGAATTTTTAGTCATTTCATGTAGCACCAGCCTCATCATGACATTGTCCGGGTTAAAAAAAATGTAAAATTTTACGATTTTACTTAATGATGAGATAAACATAGTTTTGCACTAAAACTTAAATTTTGACTGAATATTCCAAATGTTGCAGTTAACAAAATATCTACATATGTGTCATATTTGTGTATGAGGACTATTTCAAGAATTAATTTCATGATTATAAAGCATTTCTGTAAATAGTCAATAAGAAAAAATAAATGCGGTAGTAAAAATGCTTTAAATATGGAAAGATTTCTCTGTATATAATGTGGAATGCAAATTCTGGTTCAGAATATTTTTTGAAGCTGTAAGCTGTATGAAATATTTCTTACTTCTTCAACAAAGGTAGTTTTTTTTTTTTTTTATCTTTAAGTTTTTGTATAAATATACTGTATAGGAAAGTTGAAAATTTATTTTATTTTTGGATGATTTGCTTCTCTGTGTTTATTGTTTATTTCTTCAAAACACTCATTATATTCCAGACCAAAGAAATGTTCTCTTATTCTGATGATTTGCCTTTTAAAATGTAAATGTCTAATAAGACAGACCTAAATAGTGCTTTTGCTGTTTGAGCCTAATTTCCTTTTATGAACAGATATAGGTTGTAAAGATCCTTTACTTTCACCAAAACCAAGGACTCGAGTAAAGAGTCAGGTGGTCGTTATACAATAGCAAGGTTTTCAAAGTATGCACAGGACTAAGGGTCATGGATTTAAGAAAAAATTGTACAGAGCATCTGACATGTATTCAAGCCTAACTGACACTTAATATACCTTAGTAGGTCAAATTTTCCTCATGGGTGTGTTTAGTGGGGTAGCTAATTTGGCCTTTGTGTAGCAATTTGAAAGGTGCATAAAATTCAGTCGCGCTAGAGCCAGGGTTGCGGCGATTTAAATCACTTGATTAAAATCGCTGATTTAAATCACGATTTAAATTACGATTTAAATCAAGTGATTTTTTTTTAAAAATCGCTGATTTAAATCATTTTATTTTAAATATCAAGTTAATCTGCTTTAATGAAATAAAATTGTTCATGTATCTGTAAATAGTGATTTTAAAGTATTTTTAAATTGTTTATATAAAGAAAGAATATATAGAACATAAAAAATATTTTATTGAATTAATGTAACTAGAGTATTTTCCATATCTTTATTTTTGAGAACACAAGTAAATTAGATTTTAAATAAATCTCTAATGAGCAACACAATAAAATGCAAAATATAAGATGCTCCTTTTTTATAAAATAAAATAAATATTGTGAAAGGATCATGTTCACAAAGAAAGAACATAGTAAAATGCTGTGAGTTTCATTTTAATATTGGAGAAAACTAAACAGTGTTGGGGACAACAAAGTTTTTATATTGAATAATGTTCAAATGTAAGATGTAAGATAGTTAATTAATACATATAAATATTCCAAAAGAAATACAATCATCTACATAGTACAATTTAAACTTTGATCTATACTTATAAAAGGCAGTGTGTGTGCGTGCGTGTGTGTGTCACACTTATAGTCATGAAATTTGGCACACAACTGATGGTGGCTCAATACACCTCGAAGCCTGAATTTAATCTAGACAAATTTTTATTTCATATTTTTGTACCGTTTCGGGTGATTTTTCGCTCTAATTTCTCAATTGCATGTTTTTGGAAAATTGTACCAAAAAAATAGATACACCATCGGAAAGAAAAAACGATTACTGTTCTAATGAAGTTTGTTTCTTACGTTTAACGAAATTTACTGACTTTTGGGAAATTTTTGAAAAATAGTCATTTTTATGTTTATTTTCCATTCAGATTTCTCAAAATTCTCGCTTAAATAAATATTAAACTTTATTTATTATAAATAACAAGCGCATAGAATGGTTGATGTGTAAATTATATTTAGAAACACATTTTTGAGTCCAGGTTAGAAAAAGTTCAGAAAATTTCAGTGACTTGTCACCTAGTTACTGGTTTCTTTTCTTTTTTATGCTTAGTAAGAAGTAGTCTATTCTCAAGGTCAAGGTGAAATAAACCCTAATCCAAATACTTGAAACGGGAAGAAGAGAAGAGTATGCTATTTTCTGTTCTTGGAATATTGCAACATTCCCAAGACATCCTTAGTCTATTGTCCAATAAAGGGTAGAGAAGGATAATTCTTATTTTTGAAAAAGGGGGAAGAAGATTTTCAGTCATTTCTACAGTTCATGTAAAAGAGAGCCTGCTTCTCACTTGTGCAAAATTTGCTTGACCAGAAGAGCCGTATCAAAAAATTTTATATATTCTAACATACAATAATATATCTATCGTCAAGAAATGTAATTTTTATTATATTGCTCCTTTTTTCCTTAATAAAATTGTCATATTTCAAAAGTATATTATTCTTTATATTTAGTTCACAAATATTTTTTAAACAATTGTTAGATGTTTGAATGAATTTTTTTAAAAAATCTTTTTTTTTTTAAGGAAGTACAGCTTAAGGACTGGTATGTTGTTATATATATATAGTTCTATGACTATAGGCCTCATTGTCTAATATACAAATGTTAAATATATATATATAGTTTTTTAAAAAATCATTAAAATCAAAGAAATCGATTTTTTTTTTTTGAAAAAAATCAACAACCCTGTCTAGAGCACAGTTTAATGATTAAGAAGAGCAGCAGCATGGTTCTTAGCTGATTACTTGTGTACATGACAAAATAATAACTAATGTGATTATATCCATTTCTATTTAAATTTTGTTGGTAAATTGGCGATATTTGAATAAAAGCTGGTGGAAGACACATGATTTCATAACCTACCTGCAGTGATCAAGGGTTCAAACAGCAGGTTACATTACTAATAAAATGTCTTTTCCTGGAATTTATTATTATTATTATTAGGTTTATGTGTTCTTATGTAACTTGTAAAGGAAGGGCAGCAAAAGTGGCACATAGGCCACTGGATGTGGTGCGGAAGTTTGTAGAGTGTCATTCTTGGTAAGGAGTGTTCTCCTCTTGTGATAGGAGCCATATTCAGAATCAAGAGATTCTCTCAAATATAACTTTCATGTAGCGTTTGAAGTAGAAATTCAAATAATTAAACTAATCTTTAATACATAGGATCATAGGATTTCATAATTAATAAAAGATCTAAGATAAAATTTCATTCTGAAATAACAATTTATCTGCAGGCATAGTTCATGTTGATGAGGTTTTGTCCTCAGGTACGGTATTTGCAAATAATGATGTGTCCTTCAGTACAGTGCCTGAGAATATTGGTATCCTTAATTATACTCGTCTTGTACTTAATTTTCTTCTCTTTATGTTGAAGATGAAATTTTACATGCATTTTAAAAAGTTCTAACAATTCAATGCTGAAAAATTGGTAATTTTTTTTATTATTGCTTTTTTTTTTTTTTTTTTTGATGTGCTGTGTGACATAGTTCATTGAAATCAATAAAGGCATTTATCTCTGTGCAAGTTATCATGACTATAGTTAATTATTATATTTTTTAAATTTTTGAATTCAAAAAAACATTCAAACTAGTATCATTGAAAACTGAATTTTATAAAGAGTCGTAAGTCATACAGTGGCGTTGCGAGGATAAGTGGCGACTGCTGAATGATAAGATTTTTTTTATCCTAATCGTCAGCAGTGACATGACAAATGTAAATGATACCCTGGATATGGTAATTTTAAGGCACCTCTATTTTTTTAAATACAAATTGCATAAAAGCAGTAATATTTTGACTCCAAGGCATTGAGTCGCACGGGGCAGCTAACACCCATTTTGCCCACACTCTCTATGCCACTGAGTCAAAGACAATGCTCCGTTTTTGTTTTTATAATAAATAGTCATTTACATACAAATTGCTTGTTATATTTTAAGTGGTAATAAAATTTCGTTTTCTTCACCAGGAACTACTAACATCTCCAGATGCAACAGAAAGGAGGTATTTCTTCAAATAAAACAAAATACTGCGTTTAGATAATTTTCTTTGATTCAACTTTTGCTCATTTTCGTAAAGAAAAATATCAAAGCAGAGCATAAAGGATGGAGACTTATACAAAGATGAATGAAAAACATCCGATTAGTGATCTGCGTGTGGAAACTGTTGATATTGATAAAAATGTAGAAAATGTAAATGACAAGAATAAGAAATATTTTGCATGTGATATCTGTGGCCAGAAATTTTCTGAAGAACAGCTTTTAAAAAAGCATTTTCATAGCCCCACGAAAGAAAAACCATATTCTTGTGCTGTATGCAACAGAATGTTTTCTCAGAGTCGAAATTTATCTAGACATTATCGGATTCATACAGATGAAAAGCCCTTTTCTTGTGATGTATGTGGTAAAAAATGTTATCGGAAAAGTGATTTAAATGTGCATTATCGAATTCATACAAATGAAAAGCCCTTTTCATGTGATGTATGCCATAAAGATTTTTCTTGGAAAAGTAATTTAATTCAGCATTTTAAAACTCATACTAATGAAAAGCCCTTTTCTTGTGAGGTATGTGGTAAAGAATACTCTCGGAAAGATAATTTAAGGGTGCACCTTCGATTTCATATGAATGAAAAGCCCTTTTCTTGTGATGTATGTGGTAAAAAATATTCTCAGAAAAGTGATTTAAAAGTGCATTATCGAATTCATACAAATGAAAAGCCCTTTTCTTGTGATGTATGTCATAAAGATTTTTCTCATAAAAGTCATTTAAATATGCATATTCGAACTCATACAAATGAAAAGCCCTTATCTTGTGATGTATGCCATAAAGAATTTTCTGATAAAAGTCATTTAAATATGCATCTTCGAACTCATTCAAATGAAAAGCCCTATTCGTGCGAGGTATGTGGTAAGAATTATTCTCGGAAAGACAAATTAAAAGTGCATTATCTAATTCATACAAATAAAAAGCCATATTCTTGTGATGTATGCCAGAAAGATTTTTCTCGGAAAGATAATTTAAATAAGCATATTCGAACTCACACAAATGAAAAGCAATTTTCTTGTGATGTATGCCATAAAAAATTTTCTCAGAAAAGTAATTTAAATAAACATTTTCGAATTCATACAAATGAAAAACCCTTTTCTTGTGAGGTTTGCCATAAAAAATTTTCTCGGAAAGATAAATTAAAAGTGCATTATAGAATTCATACACGTGAAAAGCCCTTTTCTTGCGATGTATTTGGTAAGGAATTTTCTCAGAAAGCTGATTTTAAAATACATAATAGTATCCATTCAAACAATGAATTGATTTAAATGGACGTCATGGAACTCCTATAAATAAAAAAATTCCACTATTCTAGTGATGTAGAAAATACTTTCTCTAAAGAGCAATTTAAATATTCATCATTGAATTCATATGAATGAAAAAACCGTATTCAATTCATATCTGTGTTAAAAAATACTAGTTGATCCCGCTCAGATCATCTGCGCTTGGTTATATGCATACCATGGTTTTCCTGACGCTTCTAGAACCAAACTGGCGATTCAGCGCTCTAAGAAAATTTTGCCAGGGGCAAAGAAAAGGTACCAAGTGGTGCAAGCATGACATAAAAGTAGCCAAAGTACAATGTTCACAATAGTCATCTCCATGATGTTCACCTCAATTTGTGAATTGACACGATTTTTTCTTCGCTGACTTAAACTAATTTGATGTTCTCATTTTTTTTGACAAAGGGTTATTTTATACGAGAACCTATATAGTAACAGTATATAATGAAGTTATGCCTAACATGAAGGAAGGTACCGGTTTTGTATCTTAAAACGAAGCAATCATTGCTATCAGCAAAAGAGAAATTTATCTCTTTTCTATTCCATGTATGTTAGCATTTTACATATATAGATTATTGAAAGGTAATTTGTCTGTGTATTATCTCGAATTCATATAAATAAAAAAAAAATCTTATTTCTATGATGTGTTTAGTTAAGAATTTTCTCAAACAGTCTTTTAATTAAATTATCCTTCTCATACAAATGAAATGATTTCATCCAACAATGTGTGTTGAAAAGAATTTATCTTGAAGGTAATTTAATTGAACATCTCATGGTAAAAAAAAAAAATAATAATAATAATCTTGTGCAGATTTTCTTAGAAAGTTAATTTCAATACACATTTTCCAATTCTTACAAATGAAAGGTCCATTTTTGTGATGTATTTTCTCAGAAACAAACAAAATCAAAGTCCAGCCCTTTTGATATGTTGTTAAAAATTTTCTAAACATATTTTTTGGTATAAACATTATATTTATTCAATGGGAGAAATTTAATTGTATGATATATTTATAGTGGAGTCCTGCTAATCCGAACTAGATGGTACCGGACCCTGTCAGATTAAATGGAATTTGTCTTCAAATGCACATAATACAAGTTTTAGATGGGTGAAACTATTAAAATTGATGAGGTTTTTTTCCCTCATAAATACAACATTTAACTTTTCCTACAGCTTAATTAACCCAGCTTTGTAAATAGGAAGCATGCATTATTATTTTGTACCTCTCACTAAATTGATAGAGAAATGTATAGTATCTTATCTAGGCTAGGTGGTACATGTTTTACATAGATGGATAAAACTATAAAAATCATTGGGTTTCTTATTTTCATAAATACATACAACTTTTCCTACAGCTTAATTAACACAGCTTTGTAACAGGATGCTTGCATTATTATTTTGTACTGACCTCTCGCTAAAATTAGCATATCCTGCTTTTTTTTTAAACTCCGTCCAGATTGGCGGAACACTTCTGCATTAAAGAATCTTCTCTTGAAAACTGTAATACAGCCACTGATAAACCGTGTTGGTCGAGATCCAAATTTTTTCATACAATCACCTCTATTTCTTTTTCTACAAATATCATTAACTTTCGCCAGCTAGGAAAATTTTTGGTGGGTTGTCCCTGCTCCCGGTGTTAAGTTTTTAGCACTTTTTCTACGTAGTTAATTTTAACTGATTATATTGTTTTTAGGTTAATCTTGGACTTATTTAAATTTTTTGTTGAGCATTCACCCTTGGGGAATCCCAACTGTAACCTTTGTTTCTATCCTTCTTATTTTTAAAGTTTGATCAATTTACCTTGTATTTTTATTGTTGTTTGACTGACGTGAACTTTTGTGGATTTTATTGTTTACTGGACTGGTGAGGGACTGAGGGGTCTGTTTTTAATGCTCCTTTTTTAAGATTTTTAATGATACCTTACAAAAATTTTTATTTTACTTACTTACTTTATTTTTATTTCTATATGCTGGTGTATTGTGCTGATCTTGTACTTGTGTTTTACTCATTTGGATACACTCTAGGGGGCTCCTCTTTTTGAATATTTTTAATGTTGGCTCCAGATCTGGTGATTAAAATCAAACAAAATTGGATTAATTTATGGTTCTCTTCATGTGTACGATCGATTGGTGGTGTTTTTTTTTTTTTTTTTTCTTTTTTTGTGGGTGTTTTGGTTTTCTTCATTTGCTTTTGTTATCCCCCCCCCCCTTTTTTTGCAGTGTTTGTAACGTTCTGTGCTGTGTTTCTGATGCTTTTTTGTGTGTGGTGTCATTTTGACTTTTTGTATTTCTGATGTATTTCTCCTGTGTTTGTGATGCTTTTTTGTGTCTTGTTTTTTTAATTTTTTGTATTTCTTGTGTATTTCCCCACCGGACTGCTAAAGGCCTTACACCCTTTCGGGTATGCTGGCCCGGTGTGGGTTTTAAATAAAAAAAAAATCACCTTGGAATACTTTCTTGTTGAATTAAAACTTTCAAATCTAGCCTTTTTTATTACCTTATAATAGTATGGTTTGAATAGAAATGCGAGAAAATTAGAAAACGAACATTTATTTGAAGCAATATATATTTCTCATATGATCGTTAGCAAGATATTTGCTAACACGCTATCAAATGATTACAGCGAAATTAACTTTCAAACAACGAATTTTTTTAAAAAATTAGGAAACTGCAAAAATAGAGCAGAGTTAAAAACAAAAACTGAAACATTCTGTGCATTTTTTCCTGCTGTAGAAGGACAAGACCAGGGGTGGGGGACCTTTTTGCACTGAAAGGCCTAATTAAATTTCACCATTTGTGCAAAAGGCCACACAAACAGAGTCTTAAATGTTATTGTTCTGTAATTATTATTATACAGGATGGTCATAAATTACTGAACCCATTTCAAAAATTAATAAAAGATACCTAATAATGCTACAACTGCGTTTTTTTAGTGAGAGAGCAAATAAGTTTTTTTCTAGGTAGGTAACTTGGCGTTATGGCGTTCTAAATTTGCAACAGTGGGAGAATTCCATACACAATAGCTACCGATCGGCAGAAGCCGATGCGCGTTTTCTGGTTTCCTTTTTTAGTTTTTCTTAAATATCTCGGGAAAATATTCAGTTTTTTTCACACTATATGTGAATTAACAAATTAAAGAGTGTAAAATTCCCTTCAAATACATGCTTTTATTTTTCTTATCTTTAATTTTTTCTCAGATAATGATGTCCAGTAATTTACGACCCCCTAGACCACAGTAACGGCGCGTTACCTATCTGAAAAAGAAAAAAAAAACTTTTTAAAATACGCTTTCATTTTAAAAGAAATCCCTAGTTGTAACATAAGTTTTTTGTATTAATTTTTGAAATGAGTCCAATAATTTATGACCGCTCTGTATTACAGACAAACAGATTATTTCAATGCAAACTGTAAATACCTGGTATGGCCGCAGGTTCCCCAACCCCTGGCCAAGACGAACACTCTAAAATCTACTATCCTGAAGGATCGTGGAATTTTCAGAGACTATGCATCGAACTGGATGAATATAGGGTCCTGTCTTCGATTCAATTCTGGGAGATTCAGTCTGTTAGAGATTATTTACTAGTACAGAGCACCCCCTTGTACATTCCACGCACCCCTCATCAGAGGGGACTTTTAATAGTCGTTTAAGGCGCCCCCCCCCCCAACAGCTGCGCCAAATTTCAAAACTACACCATTTTTATTTTCTAATCGGCGATTTTTGGCCTTCGTTGACTGGACTATCAAGGGCGGTTTATTTATTTAAAAACTTGAAAAATGTTGAATTAAAATTACGGTTAAAAACAAGTTAAAACAGTTGCAATAAATGCAAAACATTATTAAGCAATAGCTGATGGATCAAAACAGCGTGAGCGACAGCTCCAGTCCAGGACTGAGTGCGCAAGCGAGTGACTTGCACAGATCTTTCTGGTTGCTCATAAAGCAGCCAGAGATCAGCTCTGCTTTTACAGTCGTTGGCGTAAGGAGTCGTCGCATTAGTATCAGGTAGATATAGAATATGGTTCAAATTTTTGCGTGAAAGTGTTTGAACAGTTTCACCCAACGACTTTTAGTTGAAACTTTCCCAGTGTTTCATTCGGTTGCCTTTTGCGGTTCATGTAGTTAGAAATAAATGCGTCAGGGCCTAGCAGGCTCCTGACTGACTCGCATATTAATGAGACGTTTAGCACGGGCCCAGTCATCGCCGTACTACTAGGCGCCAATGTCGGATATTTTTATTTTTCGTGACTTTTTTGAAATTGTACCCGCAGATTGCTGAAAACGAAACATTTCGGCGTCCCGAAGGTGGGCTTGGTGACAAAGAGTTAGGCTGTATAAAAACGGGACGAATGGTCATGACCTACCCTTTCATTTTGGGCACTTTTTCTCTAATATATATAAAAGGCAATGTTTGTGTGCGTGTGTGTGTTTGTCTGCGATGTCCAGACGAATCTATCGCACTTACAGCCATGAAATTTGGCACACAGGTAGTCGTAATGGTGACTGAATGCACCTCGAAGCCGAAATTTTAATCTAGAATTTTTTTTATTTAATGTTTTGTGTTGTTTTGGTTGATTTTTCGCACTAATTTCTCAATAGATTGGTTTCGAATAATTGTACGACAAAAATAGATACACCATCGGAAAGAGCACGCGATTTCCGTTCTAATGAAGTTAGTTTTGAATTTCTAACGTAATTTACTGAATTTTGAGAAATTTTTAAAAAATACCCAGTTTTGGCATCAAGATGTTACTTTTGATTTTAAATTTGTTGCATCCGACTTTCTAATAACACTATTAATTTCAATTTTTTTCAGCTTATAACTAGAACGGTTCTGTCGGATTTAAAACAAGAATGGTTAAAATATCTTTTATCGTTTTTTTTAAATTAATTTTTTTCTGGGCCGTTGCGAGTTATTTTTCTCGATCGAGTTCCAAAAGCGGCACTTCTTCCGAACGTTGATGCCAATTTTGATTGGCGGACGCGTAGGATACGTCATGACCTTCACCTGAATGAATTACTTCGATTATTATTTTCGGATTTGATTTATATTTTGCTTGCTGTATAATAATCATTTTCACGTTCCAATTTTGTAATATTGTTTTGGATTAACGTACTCTGTACTGTAGCGTGAAAAAAAAATAAGCAGGAAAATCAAAAAATGTGTATCTTTTGTTTTGATTTTGTTTTCAAAACTTTTTCATGTCATTGTGGGCGGTTCTTTTTTTTTCATTTTGTTAAAGTCCTGATTCCACGGGCAACGCCGTGCGCGTACTGCTAGTTTTAAATAAAAAAATAACCTGTGTACACACAGACGTGATTCGAACAATATTCCACTTAATTTTGCCTAAGTATTGACTTTACTGTAGAGTTATGCGTTAGGTTTAGTTGGTGTCAGTTTATAGTGCTTGATATTCCCGTTTTCGACTGCATTGATCTAGCTGTCTGCGAGGAATATAGTTTCTTCTCTTCTTTTGTCTTCCGTTCAATCATGTCTTGAAACTAAAAGCAGAACTTTTGAGTTTTGCGGTGCTGGCTGATTTCAGATTGTCGTATGGTTTTTGAATTTTGTTCTCACTTGAAATGTTTCACTTTATTTTAACTCGAAGACGCATTTTCACGGCGCAAATTCTCTTGCGCTTCGAGTAAAATCGTTCGTTTCTTAAAATATATATGAAACAAAATATATAAAAATATATTTGAAACAAATGTTTTTTTGTTGCCTTAATAATAGTATTATTCATGGTTTAAATTTTGTAACGGCTTTGAAATAATCCTCGAACGCTTTATTTATCCTCTTTTTCTGCATATGTCGACATATGAAAATTCTCGACACAATTTTCTGTTTATTTCCTTGGACATTAGATTATAAGTTTCGTTTATCGTAACATGTTTTATGAGGTAGTGGTGGGCGAATTAATGTTGGATGGCATTGTACAGAGCTCCAAATGATTATTTTAAATAAATTTCTTCATTAGGTTTAAATTTCTCGGAGTTTTGGCTTAAAGCTTTTTAACTTAATGGCTAAAGGATGTTTAAATACAGACTAAATGAAGTACACTTTGAATTCGGAATTATTTAAAATTCTCTCTGTTGCTGTTTCTAAATATGTGAAGTATATATAATAAAATATAAATATGATGTTTATATTTTATTATATATACTTCACATATTTAGAAACAGCAATGCTAAGCAATTTTTTCCACAGAAATAACTATTATAAATTCTAACTAAATCCCATAATGAACGATATAAGATAACTCTGTAGCATATCTATTAAATGAATATAAATGTAGAAACACACCATAAAACAAAGCTTTATTACAAAGACAATTTTCTGGATTCAAAACTAAGTATATTAAATACTGTCGTTTGCATATCAAAAGTATAAAAACCTATTATCAATAAAGAATACACTTGGTATTTTGACAAATTCATAAAAAGCAAGCCATTTACAAATTATAAAATTTGTTTCCATTACACAAAAGACAAAATTAAATACGGTTATCAAGATGTAAAAGATATGAGTTACTTTAAATTTCACTGGCCAATAAGAAATTTGCATTTTTTGGAATAAAAATCATATAGCTCATAAAACAAGAAAATATTACAATTCAGCTAATTTAATAAGTAAGAGAGAAGTAATTATTAGTAATAGAGAGTGGGTAATATGAGAGAATGCATAGGCTGAAACTTTTTTTACACTGCTGTGGATTTTTACAATAATTCAATAATGCAATTTTTTATTAGATATTAATAGTCCTACAGCATATCAAAAAAATTTTCTGCGAGTGTTTAATGGTTCACATACAACAAAATAGTTCATTAATACCCAGAATGATAAAATGAAAATACAGCATTGATGAATGATGTGGATAAAAATTGTCAATGTAAGCTGCATAGATGGACAGAAATTTAAAATATTTAATACTGTAAAAAAAAAAATTATGTTAAAGAACGCTTAATGTCTCTGTAAAACGCAACTGCATACCAAAGAATGCATTGATTTATACTGTTTATTATGCATTTAAACAACGTTCTTAAGGAAATTTCCAACTTCGCACGTTTATAAATAAAAGTATGAAGCGCATTATTTTTTCCCTACTAAAAATAACTAATATATATTCTAAAAAAATCCAATACCGAACTATATAAAGGAATTACTCCATAGTATATTTAATAAATGAGGATCCGTAGTATCAATTTGGAAACACAGCACAGAACAAAGCTTTATTAAATACAAAGACAATTTTCTGGATGCCTCACAAAGTAATGAATACTGTCTCCGTGCAGATCAAAAGTGTTATAAGCATATTATCAAAGAAGAAATACACCTTGTATTTTCATTTAAAAAAATCCTTTTGCAAAATGTAATACTCTTTTCCATTGTATAAAACATAATTAAGCATAAGGTCCATCATTGTAAAAAATATGGATATTTTAAACTTATCTGACGAATAAAAGATTTGCTTCGTTTAAAATAAATATCAATATAGAACATAAAACAAAACTGTGCAACACTGCAGATTAAATACATAAGAAAGAGGTCGAGATTAGTGATACAGAGTGGCTGAATAGGATTATACGAGAATGTGTAGGCTGGAATACTTATATACTGCTGTGTATTTTTATAATTATTCAACAATATAATTTTGTATTCGATTTTAAGAGAGCTACTGCATATTGAAATGTTTTCATAACTATTTAATAGCTCAGATATATCAAAATAATTTCTTAATACTTAGAATGCAGTAATGTAGCATTAATGAACGTGGGGGATAAAATTTCAATATAAGCTGTATAGCTAGATAAAGAAATCTAAATTCTTAAATACTGCAAAAACTAATTGTTTAAACACAGTAATATCAGGGGTGAAAATCCTCCGCGATTTTCCGCTTTTTTGTATATTGCTTTTTGACTCTGCCTTTTTTTCTTTTAAATTTTCATATTCCGCTTTTTTTTTATTATTCACTTCCGAGGATGAGAAACCAAATTCCCCCTGCCCTTCCTGTTGGAAAGTGAGTGACAGGGAAGGGAGTGAACAGGGAAGAAAATGACGTTCCAACACAGGGCTTGTGTCTCATTGTGGATTGGAGGCAAGGTTTCAAGCTATTGGCCTTGGATTATAGGGTTATTTCTAAGAAATTTCTCCACACGTGTTTTTCTTTCAGGTTTTAGACGATATTTTTTCTACATAGTATTCATGACACCATTTTGTTTCCCAGTGTTCGGCATAGCATAGCATACCGGAACGCGAAGTTCGAATGCGCTAAAGCGGGCCATTCATCTCAAATCCAAAATGGAAATTTTGGAACACGGGAAAGGAAAAACAATCTTCAAGGTCGAAAACCTATGAAAATTAGAATAGGGGCTAGTAGAAGTCAGATATCCAAACAAGCGGAAATCCGGCAGTTTGTGCGCCAATTTTTTTTAAAGACCCTTCGCGTGAGTAGTCGGTACATCAAAGGCTTGACTGGATCGGGACCCTGCTTAGAGGGTAGGGATTATCATATCTGAAATCCTTGGAGTGGGGGAAGGAAGAGGAGATTGAAGAGCAGCTGGAGAGAAGATCGCTCCCCCCTTACCGCAAGCGCACTTTGAAACATCAAGTTCCATGGTGAGTGTGTCGCACTTTGGAGCTACAGTTGAATGACACGCATGATTTTTCGACTTGAATGGGTGTTGGGGGAGGAAACCAGTGTTGGGACAAATGGAATGGAATGAACAACAGATGAATGGACTAATTTATGTCTCTCTACGCGAAGGAGTTATAAAATTGTGATTTGTGTCATCAATATTTTTAATTATGTCTACGAAAAGAACTGACAACCGTGAAAGCGCCGAGAATATTAAACCTTTGGAGAAATTTGTTAAAAATTAATGGAGATGGGAATGGCTAAAAATAGCTCAGAGAAGGGTGAAAAAAAGAGTTTTAGAAGAACTAAATAATGAATTGCAGCCAAAATTTTTTTTAAATTAAATGCACTAACACAAAACAGTGGTCGCTGCCAAACTATTAAATCTATGTTTGAAAACATGACACGAAAAAATAAGCTTGTATAAAAAGAACTATTTGAATTAACTCATTCATGGCAGTTTAGAGGTTAAGGCATAGTTAATTTGTGATTATTCATAAAACTGATATTTATGCAGGACTTTTGTGTCTTTTTCTTTTATAATCCAAAATTTGATTTATATATTTTAGGTTTATTATATGTATTTTATAAAAATTATTGATATTATAAAACATTTAATTGTATCTATTTTAAGAAAGTGAGTAAAAAACATTTATTTTATAATGTTAAAAATAAGTATTTGTAATTGAGAAAATTCATACACAACAGTAAGAAAGACTATATTTTTTTGATAATTTATTTTTTTGGTGATGAATAAATCATTCATTAATAAGTGTTTACTTATCTCTTCCTTAATGCATGTCTCTACTCGCGTAAAAATGTAGCTACTCTTACTCTCAAATGTAGCTACTCTTACTCTCGTAAGTTTTCCTCTTTTTTGTATCTTTGCTGTTTTCACCCCTGAGTAATATGAACTAATTTCTCTGTAAAATTTAATTTTATAGAAATAAATGCATTAACTTATGAAACTGTTAATTACACAATCAAATATAATTATTTTCCTTATGGAAACTTTAAGCTAAGCACATTTCTTTTTCCACTGAAGTAAGTGTTATAAAATCCCACAATGCAAAACATGAATAACTCTATAGCTAATGTAATAAATAAATATTTTTTTTTCTTATCAAATGAGACATAGAAACACAGCTTGCAAAATAAATAAAATTGTGCATTTAAATTTATCAGAACAATAAAAGATTTATATTCTTAGTCGTAAAAATCATATAGGATATAAAACAACAAAAGCAGGCACAATAAATTTAATAAACAAGGATTAATAGTATACACTTGGAAACACACTGCAGAATAAAGCTTCATTAAATATAAAGTCAATTTTCTGAATGCGTCACCAGGCACAGTGAAAAGATACATTTTATTTATCGTAAATATGTGTAATTAAATCTGCCTGAACAATAAACACTTGTATTCATTGGAGTATACAGCAAATAACCTAAAACTGATTGTCCATCTTTCTTTAACACATCAGTTCATTACTCACGAAATAATTATGTGTCAGCAATGATCGTTGCTAATAATTGTACACTGAAAGTATAAAAATTAGCTTGTATTGTTGCAACCGACAAATATTAGGTAATCCTCTCAAAATCGAGATTTTCTCTTCCAGGATATAAACATGAAATATGTGTCAAAGCATACTCACTAAAAAGGAAGAGCAAAAAAATAGTAGCGAAAAGAAGTTTTCTCCACTTTACATACAAAAAACTACACTATTAGTCATGCTAAACACCAAAATATTCTTCTAGATTGATTTTTCTCCAAAAATACGACTTTTACAAGCCATGCAAAAATCCAAAACATTGAGTCAGAACGATTTTTCATTCTATTGCACATTCGCACAAAACTCAGATCGAACTCGGATTTCGGAAACCCGCCAATTTTTCCATAGATTAGCAGTCTGTACTTGAAATAGTTGGGAGAGACGTCACTCTTTCCCAATGTTAACGTGCGGAAAAAATGATTGCTCCACCCCAACCGGACCTAGAATAGACCTCAAAAAGGGGAAACGGCCACCGCGCTCTTTTGGCGTGGAGAATAGAAACTGGATTGCTGACACCGGAGTTAGTGTCAACACATTGCTGAATAGCGCTGAGGTGAAAAACACCGAAATTACGTAGCAATATAATTAAATAAAGCAGAAAACTCGTCCATAAAAAATATCAGCATATTAATCCGTACTGTTTTCAAGAGGTTTCTTCTACACATTAGCTTGATTGAGGAGATATTATTTTTCACACGGGAAACGGAACAACGGATATTGTTTTCAAAAAGGAAAAGTTTTAAACATCTTTTACAAATCATTAGAGGTAAAACCGACATAGACGGGAAAACTATTGAAGCGCGTTGCTGTTGCTACTTGTTTGGTGAACATTGAAGATTCCAGACCGGGAGCAAATATCTCTGTTTGTGCTTAGTTATGCCATTAAATATTTATCTTAAAATAAATAATTGATAAAATATATAATACTAATTCCCTTGATATTTCAAAATAAAAATCGTTTTCATATTTAATTCCATGAATACGCTGAATCGTCTGAAAAGGTAAACCATACCGTCTTGATTTTTATTTTGTCTCGGCGTTTTTTTCCTCAGTTCTCAGATTTTCTTGTGTCATTCTTTTATGAAATGTCACACTTCTTACAAATCTTATTAGTTTTTTATATCTATAAGGTTGTGAAAATATAAAAAATTATAAAACTTTAAAAAACATATATAATTGCCTAGCAATGGTATATCTGATATTTTGGAAGATATTATGATATTCATTATGCACAGATATTGCAATGTGTAGCACATTATAATTTTAGGTGAAACTGAACTTGTTTTTATCCTATCGTTTTACAAAACATGTATGAAAGGTTAAAATCATTTCATAACTCAGAACTTTAATTTAATAACATAGCATTTGATTTCACATCTTAGTATTGCTATGCAGTCTTGAGAAATTTTTTTTCTTGTGTTCTATTTAAAATAATGCACATTTTCAGGTTTTTGGAATATTTTACTTTTTATGAAAGTATTAATTTTTTTTATTAGGTTTAAGAGCATAATGATAAATGATAACTCAAAAAATCTGTTAGAAGGTTTACAACAGTTATAACCTAACAGTTGGAAAAAGATATGCAAACTTACTTTACTTATTTGTATTATTCATTATTAAAACACTTCTATTATTAAAAAATGACAAATTTTGATGCCTTTTATGTTTTTAAAAACTGCTGTAAAGCTTATGGAAAAGTACCATTTATTTTTTTTTTTACCTGAATTAAAATGAACTTTCTCAAACTAAATTTATCAATACCCACTGTTAAACACAATAGTGATGGATTTTTAACCTTTATATTTAGGGGTAGAAGAAAATTGAATAACATATGGGGTGTAAAACAGTCAGTTCAGTAATAAGAGATAAGGCAGATTTTTTTTAAACTTTCAGAGTGAAATGTTGAGCATTTTTGGTATTGCATTTCTACCATTATGCAAGCAAAAGTAAAAATTCTACTGGTAAAGTATTCACTCTAATATCTCCTGAACTGGGATATTTTCTTTCTAATGTTAAGTTCTAAAGAGAGAATAATATTTTTCCATACGGTTTCCAAAAATTTCTATACTGCAAAAGCTCATGATGTAACCCCATTTTCAGAGATCACTAATTAATTGGACTATTTATACCAAGAACAATAGCGATGAATTTTCCTGCACAATTTTATTCATTTTTAATGTAATGACAAAATTTTATTTCACTATTTATTTATTTTCTTCATTTGTGAATTCAAAGAGTGCCTTCAAGAGTAAGAGCATAATACCACTTAAACATAGGAACTTTAAAAAGGTCAGATGTACTTTACTTACTTTTGCAGTTTCAAATGAAAATTTAAAAAGCAAATTAAAAAAATATTCTTTTAAAGCTATAAACACAAATCATGGCAGTTGTGGCATGTTTACTTTCTTTGCTTATAAAATTGAAATCATGTTCTTCTTTTTACATTATATAACTTCTAAAATTTAGTCAAAATAAAGTTTCATAAGTGATTATGGGCTTAAGTTTCAGGGTAGAAAAATAATTTTTAACGGAAAATGTATTGAATTCATAAATTAAGTATGTTTGTTTTAAAAGAAATCAAACTATTATTGAATACAATGAAAATGTATTGGTATTGAAAAATATTCAATATGTTTTGTGTTTAAAAAATAAATTTTAACTCATTCCATCCCTTATTTATACTTAAAAAATAGAAAACATTTTGTTGGTTACTTTGCTTGAAAACAATATTGACAGAATTTTTTTTTGAATAACTGATATTTTCTCTCCCCTCTTAGTTTTCTTTGCTTTTAAGTAAGGCTTTTAAATTTTACTGTGCATATTCAGATAACCCTAATGCTTATAAATGAAAAACATTTTTATACTAGTATGTTCTTAAACATCCCGAATAAGCAATTTCATTATTTATTTTTGTTCTAGCTGAAGGAAACAAAATTAAAGAACTGCAACATGAGTAATATGGTTGCTACATTTTTGAGAGTTTACATTTCACAAGGAATAAATTAGTGTAAGTAAAATTACTTTCAAATATTTCTATTTATTTTTGAATTTGTGTTGAAACTTTGTATGCATTCTTTTCCTAAGGTGATTATATATTTTCAATTTTATGAAGCTAGCTAGTGAAAATAACATTGGCTTCCAAAATTGAGGTACATTAGTTTTATTTAAATAGTGTTTTCTTATTTAAAAAAAATTAATGTTCAAAATAAGCGATGAAAAAAAGTGCAATAAGTATGGAGAATTATATTTTAAAACAAGTTTTTGGAACATAATATTTATGGGTCATTCCATGTCAAGTGATACAGAAAAAAAATAACTGGTTGCTTGACCATTTTATAATCAAATGATTTTTTGTATGTTCATTCCTACATAATTAGAGAGTCCAAAAAGACTAATTTTAATTTTTTATCTTTTTCTGAATTCCAATGGCAGCCATTTTTGTTTTACAAAACGTGCTGATTTTTGCATTTGTAGGGGTTTGCGTTAACTTATATTAATCGAAACTGGTGAACCCGAAGTTGATGAAACAAAAACCAGTTTATTCAGGAAGACACAGACTTTATTATCTCCAGCACACATTTAAGGAAAACTGTATCTCAAATAGCAAAAATCAGCTTAGAAGTTCGACTTTAAAAATGACAAATTTTCAATTTTTGAAGGCATATAATTCCCAAAAGGAATCTATTCTCCATATTACTTTTTTGGGGATGTGTAGCTACCTTAATGTACTATATTTACAAAAAATTTCAATCCTGAGATTTGCTTCTTTTAAGAGCTACGGGCTTTCAAATTCCGAAAATTTCAAAAAAATCCAAATTTTGACACCTCATATCTTTGTTGTGGCAAAGTTTAAAAATCTGAAATTTTTACAGATAAACCTTCTATAGTGTATTATATTGCTGTAAAAATTTCATGTTTGATATTTATCTACAAGTCAAGTTAGAGGACTTTAAAAAATCCCATAAAAAATGTATTTTTTGCCAAAAATGATGGAGCATAAATTTGACTAAGTACTATTTTTATCATTAATAAATTATAATATGATATAACTACTATTACCTATTACATATAAACTTATTTTTTTTACATAAAGTAGCTTGTGCACACATTAAATGTATAATGAAGTTGAAAAATTTGAATATGTTTCATGGTCACTTTAGGGTCCACAGTATAATTGAGGCTTCTCTATTCACTTATTTTATAACACAGCTTTTACTATGGTTACCATTGTTAAAACACTTTAAAACTTCAAATAAAAGTATCGATATATTATTTACAACTAACACATCACAAAAGTAAAAACAATATTTTGTGTAACTCCATTTTGTTTTTAAAGAGTATTATTTGAAATTAAATTTCTTTTTTAATCTTTTGTTTAATAATTATTTTGAAGTTTTCAGTAGGTATATCTTTATAATTTTAACCACTAACAAGATGGATTCAATGCATACTTTTATGAACTTTTTATTGGTCTTATTATATTAATAGGAATAGTACTAAATGTATACAGCTACCTTTTAAACCAGAAATCTAGCAAAATGTAATATAATGGTTTTCATCAAATTTATCTCCATTTTACGAATGATTAAGATGTTTCCATTAGTTTTAATTAGTGCAAACACAGTGTGACATTTTGTCCATGGTTCCTTCATTAAGTTCTATCTTCCCATCTCTGATGTTGCTATATACTTCCCAATAAAGGCCACTGAGATGTAGCTGGCTTGTCATCTAACAAAATCACTTTCACTCTCAAGAAAGGTCATTTAGGTATTAAAACATTGTCACTTTTAACTCAGATTTTTTTCAAATAACAGTCACCAGACTGTATTGATTTTTTGAAAAGAGATGAGTCCCCCCCCCCCACTCCTGTATCTTGTAATTATGACCTTCTTGCAAGGATTTAGATGTACTTGGCATATGTTTTTGGAATACTTTTTGGGGATCAACTTTAACTTTATTCTTGGTGCAAAAAAATGAGAAGGGGGATCTCCTTGAATTCCCCCCTCCCCCCATTGTGCCATCCTTCCAACATTATTTTTTTATAATTCCTTTTAATTCAGTCCATCCATTTTAGCTGCTTTTTGGTTATTTCCACTTCTTTTATATAGTGTAATGCCTAGCTTTGTTGCATTATTTTTGTTCCTTTTGACCCTGCATTTTTTAATCGAATAAACAGCAAATAAGCCTAAACTCTGTTATTGAAAGCCATTATTCTGATATGTCTTCTATTAACTTTTAATATAATTTTTTCCTAGTGTTCTAGTTGTTTTGTAAATTAATGTAGAAAGTCGGTTTTGTGTTGCTTAATACTTGGAGCATTATATTTTATATCATCAAATAAATATTTGAGCTAACTTTAGTTTTTTACCCTCAGTGAAGTTTGTGAGAAGGATATATGCTATTAGATGGCACAAAAATAGGAAAACACATATATGGTTATCTACTTTTAACAGTTCAAATTAGATCTAACTTCTAAAAACAGATGTTAGATTTGTGTTTTTAATTACAAGGCACTCTTATATGAAATAATAAAGTAAAAAAGTTTACCCTCTATTATGAGGTTTAATTAGAATTGTAGTATATAATTTTACCTCCGTCTTAAAAGGGGACTTCTGCGAAATTACTTTTTTTTTTTTGCGTTTTTGATTCGCTGAAGGTATTTGCATCGTTTAGTATAAAACCTGAAATTCTGCCATTCATAGTTATGTTATAGTAAAGCACCAAAGTTTCCGTATGATGTTGGAAGGGGACTTCTGCGCAGAAGAGGATCTTCAATGGACCCTGAAGAAGACTAATATTCATTTACAGCACTTTTTATGTTAATCTTTGTTTTTAAATATGAATTTTACTTAAGAACAAACAAATTTTATATTTTATTTTGTTTAATTTTTTTTTCTGTTTTGCATCTGACTTGTACGTAAAAACCAATAACTTTAAAATTCTATTTTATTTTGAGTCTTTAAATTTACTCACTTATAAATAAATTTTGAATTTTAGTTAAGTTTCATTGATATTCCTGGCTTTATAATAATTTATTCCCTAAAATTCTGAAACTTTCACAATGTTTGATGTTAAAAGGGGACTTCTGAAAAATTTAAATTTTTCCAAAAATGAACAATCGTAATATTTTTTGGTTGTCGTCAGTAGGTTCATTTTCTACTATGAAACACATTAGAGATATCTTGGACCCTAATTTCGACGATCTTTAGAGCCCATTCGGGGTTTTTTTTTTTTTCCCCTCCTCATGTAAAATTTTAAAAATACCAGAAGTCCCCTTTTAAAATCAATCGATTCAATTGGAGCGTTATATTTTATATCATCAAATAAATGTTTGAGCTAACTTAAGTTTTTTACCATAAGTGAAATTCGAGAGAAAGGTATATGCTATTAAATGGCACAAAAATAAGCAAACGCATATATTTTTATCTACTTTTAACAATTCAAAGTTAGATCTAACATCTAAGAACAGATGTTAGAATTGTGTTTTTAATTGTAAGGTATTCTTATGTAAAGTAATAAAGTAAAAATATTTACCCTCTATTATGAGGTTTAATTAAAATTGTAATACGTAATTGTACCTCCATCTTGAAAGCATTGAATGAGAATTTACTGTACCTTCTGTTACAGAAGTTAATGATTATAGAGTTTGTTTATTCATAAAATCAATTAAACATAAAATCATATTTGCGAAATTTTCAAAAAAAAAATGTTTAAATTTTCTTTGTCTTGTTTCACTAAGAGCTATGTTAAAATTTTTTGCTTTATTTGTAAGTGGTGCACGAGTCATAATATGATTTTTTTCTCCCCCAACATCATCAACAGCTCTGCTCGTGTAAAATGGCACCCAGGAGATATTATTTCCCCCCCTTACATATTAGCGTTTTGTCACCATGCGACCAGAAGTGTAGTGAGGTTAAGTGGCACTCAATGAATAATGCAGTTTTTTTTTTTTTTTTTTATCCAAGGCTGTCATTAGTCGCTTAACAAGCATTATTGGTGCCAGGACACGGTATTATTTTTTAGTCTCCTCACCATTTTTTCTTTGAAAAACGTCCAAAACATAGTAATATTTTACTCCATGGCTCTTCATGAAACTGAGGCAGGCCTGTCACTATGTTACTGAGTCAAGAAGACAATGCTCTGTTTTCATTGAATACTCATTTACATACAAAATTCTTGTTATGACTCGATATCTAATAAAATTCCGTTTTCTTTACCAGGTTGCTTCTTAGGTGTAGATGCCACTGAAGGAAAGGTATTTCTTCAAATAAAGTAAAAACTTTTTATTAGATAAATATCCTTGATACTTCTTCAGCTCAGTTTGCAAAAGAAAAACATCAAGTTTTTTCTATCAACAACATAAAGGATGAAGACGTATATCAAGACAAATGAAACACATTTGAATAGTAATCTGAGTGTGGAAACAGTTGATACTGATAAAAATGTTGAATATATGATTGACAAGAATAATGAATATTTCGAATGTGATATCTGTGGTGAGAGTTTTTTTCAGAAACTGCTTTTAAAAAAACATTTTCATAGCCATACGAAAGAAAAGCCGTATTCTTGTGTTGTTTGCAATAAAGAATTTTCTCACAAAGGTCATTTAAATGTGCATCATCGAACGCATACAAAAGAAAAGCCTTATTCTTGTGATGTATGTGGAAAAGGATATTCTCAGAAATGTGATTTAAAAGTGCATTATCGAATTCATACAAATGAAAAGCCCTTTTCTTGTGATGTATGCCATAAAAATTTTTGCCATAGAAGGTATTTAAATATTCATCTTCGAACACATGCAAATGAAAAGCTCTTTTCTTGTGATGTATGCCATAAAACTTTTTCTCAAAAAGGTAATTTAAATGTGCATCTTTTAACTCATACAAATGAAAAGCCCTTTTCTTGTGATGTATGCAATAAAAACTTTTATCGGAAGAGTCATTTAAATGAGCATCTTCTAACTCATACAAATGAAAAGCCCTTTTCTTGTGATGTATGCCATAAAAATTTTTCTCATAAAAGTTATTTAAATAGACATCTTCAAACTCATACAAATAAAAAGGCCATTTCCTCGTGATATATGTGGTAAAAATTATTCTCTTAAATTTGATTTAAAAATACATAAAGGAATCCATGCAAACATAAATTGATTTAAATCGACATGAAACTCTTGTAGATAAAAAACATTATTCTGGTAATGTAGAAAATACTTTCTCTAAACACCAAATAAAATATTCATCATTTTATTTATATGTATGGAAAACCATATTTGGGTGATATCTGTGTTAAAGAATATTCTCTCTCTCTCTTGGAATATCAATTTAGATATGAATGATCTTGAATTCGTATAAATTAAAAAAAAAAAATTCATATTGTTACAAACATGGAAAGTCGCTTCAGCAATGTGAGTCTTATGGTTGGGAAGAGAGTTTTACAAGGGTAAGTATGAGATGACAGACAGCCACGTCTGGACCCCTGACCTTGGCGACGAAATATGGGATCTCAAAGGTGCTGGAATCTTCTCAATATTTCTATTAGGAGAGAAGATACGCTTGAATGTACGAGATAATTCCATGTGACGTCATGGCCTGCCGGGGGAAACTATATAAGGAGAGCGCTTGGATGACGGTGTGAATGTTGATCAACTGGGATAGCCTTGGAGCGCGAACGTCTTTGGAGTTGTATCCACTGTGCGAGCTAGTAAGCTGTTAGACGCCGAGCAGTAGTAGCGTTGATCCATTGGGAACGATTTTAGAGTTTCATTCGCAGTGCGAGCTAGGAAGCTGGTGAGCTGAGCGCTATTGAATGTGCTGTTATTGTCGTTACTAGTTATTTGCTGAACTGTTATTACTAATTGAATTGTTGTCTGTTTACATTGGTAATCTGTGCAAGAACTATTGTTTCCTGTACCTGTGCTACGTGTTTTCCTGCATATTTGCAAATAAACCTTCATTATCCTGTGTGTTGGACTGTTTACACCGTACACCCACAGAAAGACTTTTTGCAACAATATGGTTGTTTTTGTGTAGTTAAGAATTTTCTCAATCGACTTTTTAATTTAATTTTAAGATTTTTCTTCTCATACAATTGAAATGATTTTATTCAGCAATGTGTGATGAAAGAATTTTCTCATGAAGGTCATTTAGTTGAATATCACTTGATAAGAAAAAAAAAGTTTATTGTTGTGAAGTTTGCAGTTGCGGCTTTTCTCAGAAAGTTAATTTCAATGCACATTGTCCAAGTCTTGCAAATGAAAAGTCCATTCTTGTGATGTATGCCGTGGAGAATTTTCGCAGAAATATTTGTTACTGAAATAAAACCAAAGCCCAGTGCTTTTGATATATTTAAATTTTTTCCAACATAATTTAATTAGAATAAACGCTGTATTTATTTAAATAGAAAAATGTAATCAACATGATCGTTTGTATTAAAGAATCTTCTCTTGAAAACTATTATACATTAGCTGATTACCCGGCAATTTTCAGGATCCAAGTTTTTTCATCTGATCCCCTCTGTTTCTTTTTCTACAAATATTATCACCAACTTTCTCCAACAAACTTAAATCGTCTTTCAATTCTTCCTTGTTGAATTGAAGTTTGGAAAACAAACATTTATTTTAAACAATATACCGTACAATAACTAATATAAGTTTGAAAATGGTTCCAACAATCTATGTTGCAAAATAAAACATCAGAAGACAAGAGAGAGAGAAATGCAAGAACTAATAAATTAAAACGCGGAAACATAACATTTCGTTTCTCTCGAATGAGAAAAATATTATGGAGAAAAAATCGTTTAAAATTAGAAAAGTCACAGCAGTTTCAAATACTTTTATTAGAACGGGGATAATTTTGTCTTCACAATGGTATAAAAATTACGGTTCTCCGATAAGAATATATGCAGAAAGTGACGCCCGAATTTACCACTTAACATTACAAAAATAAAATTCGAATTTTAAAATTTTTGCTGCTTTACTTCCACTTTTGATAATCCATGACTGTGGCAAACTTGTATCCGGTATGTCAAACGGTCTGTGCGTGCATTGAGGAAATTGTAGGAAATTTGTTGAAATGCCCTTTGCATTTCCGACCCCAAGTTTTACTGCGAAAGTAACTTGTTTCTGTTTGCCTGATGTGACATGAGTCTGTTTTCATTTTTGTACTCTGCAGTTGGGTTTTTGTTTCTAGTGTGCATTTTCTTCTTGAAACTTTTAAACTCCTAATGTGTTTTTAAGGATTTGGTGCTTGTCTGTATTTTAAATCCTTACTTTTTTGAAATGGTTTTTCGATTTAATGTTTTAAATTGAAAAAAAGATAATGTGTAATATGCATTATATGACAGCATACGACTTTTAGAATCCTGGTGTGTCTTTCAATGTTTTTGTGATTGTGTGTTTTCGTTTTATATTATTTTATGCGTTCGCAACATTTTTATGGTTTTGTGTTCTCTGTATTCAACTTTTTATTTTCTAATACGTTTTTTAATATCTTTATGATTCACTCATTGTGGCTTTTGTTCTTTGTGTGTTTGTTGTACATTACACTCTGTAAATGTTTTCCCTGTAGTGTGCTTTTCTTTAAATAAATAAATTACTTCCAAAGAAAGTGCAGCGGTTCTTATTTCTCCACACTGTTACATCCAACTAGTTATCTGTTTTGCAGCAAAGATACCAGCAGGTTCCGTCCTTTCAAGTCCAGTTGCTCCATTATTATTCACATTTGCTCATGAGAGCTACTGGCCGTCTTTCTCCTTGGCTAAGGAGGAGAAAAATAAATAAAAACTAGCTGATCCCGCACGTAGCCTCTGCGCTCCGTTATATACCCACCATGCATTTCCGGCCAAATTGGCGCATTCTGGCTCCTGACGCTTCAACTCGCCAAAAAATACAGCGCTTGTCAACTATCGTCAAGAAAGCCAAGTTGGCGTTTGGCCTCCAAGAAAATTCGCTAAGAAAAAAAGGCACAAAATGGTGTGCGTATAACGGACTTATATACAATATTCACAATAGTAAGCTCCATGATGCTCATCTCAATTTGTGAATTTAACACGATTTCCCCTTTGCTGATTTAAACTGTTTTGACATTGATCTGAACGGTATCTGGCTCGCCTAAGCCCATCTGCTTCATTTCTAAATGATCCCTCATGAATAATTTCATCCCAAGTTTCATTATATTATAATAAATATTGTGAATTTTATGTCTAAAACTTTTTTTTTCGACAAAAAGTGGTTTTACACCGGAACGAATATACTTGCAGGCAATGCCTAACATGGCTACCGGTTTTGTTTCGTAAACCGACCGAATTATTGTCATGATCAAAAGAGAAATTAACCTCTTTTCTGAGCCACGTACGTTATCGTTTTATATATAGGGTTCCCACTTATATCCGTTATACCCCCTTAACTTCGAAGCGGGGACAGCTTAGGTCCTAAAGTTGGTGTCTAGGTATAGTAAAAAGGATATGCGCTACTCGATGAGTCAACTTACAACACCATCTATCGGCAAATTTTGGAATTAGCGGTCCTATCTCGTAAACGGTGAAAGATACTAGAGAAAAGTCAATTAGAAAGTTGTAAAGCACTCTCGATTTAGTTTTGAGATTACAGCCTCTGTTGCTTCAAATCCCATAAGAGTCCATAGAGTTTAGTAAACTCTCTTTAATCCGACACATATAGGACTGGACACCTGTCGTATTATAGAGAGTGTCCGGACTATAAAGGGTCAATAAAAAAAGATAAATTGCATTGTACTGAAAGGAGGAAGGTTTCAAGTTTTAACAGGAAAGAATGACTCATCAAATAACATGTTTCAACATGGTGAGTCGGATTAGAGAGAGTCTACTGTATTTAGATTGTGCTAATTTTTTTCTTTATTTACCATCACGTTTAAAATTAAGTTTAAAATCTAAATTATTTTTTTTTACGAGAGATGCCGAAACAAACTTGAAGGTAATCCGCAATGAAATGTTTTGTGATTTCAGTTTGTCACTTGAAAACTGCTTATATAGAGATTAAATAAAAATCAATAAAAAAAAATCTGATTTTGGAAATTGGGCAAAAATGGCCTAAAATTTGAAGTCTATAGGCCCCGACAGGGCTTACATGTCTTAATCCGGTCCAAAGGAGCCACTAATTATTATTTTAACCACTATTTTGCTTTCGAAATTAAAAGAAAGAAAAAAGCAATTTTCAAAAGCCGAAGAAAGCGATTTTTCAAATCATAACTTTCAGATTGGTAAAAGCACACGAGTGAAGGATTTGACAAAAAATAAAATTGGTTGGAATTTCATTACATCATTTTGAAAAGAATTAATAAAATTGAAGAAGGAGTTGCAAGACTTTTAAATTTTGTATTAATGAAAAGCTGATGTTTTGAAAATTTTTTTTGGTATCATGTATAAATTTATTTTTTACATAATGTCAAAATGGAAAATGAATTGGTATTTGAAAATGTAATTTGGTATTACTTAAAAATAATGCAATTTTTTTTATTTTTTGTGCGATAATATGCTCCGAAGTTATTGAGGAGAAGAAATTAAAATTTAACTTAATTTTTAATTAATTAAAAATATGATTAAATTTTGAAAAAGCTCTCTTTCAGTGAACGGCTATTAATCAAGAAGTAACTACCTGTCAAATTTGGTAGCTCTAGGCCCAACTGTCTCATCTGAAGAACGTTTTGAACGATTTTTACAAAACGCAGTTTACAGAAAGTATTTGCTAGCCTAAAAACATTTATCATATTAAAAAACAAACACTGGACTAAATGGTAAAGGAATGCAACAAATTGTATCTCAAACCAGATATACATAAAATAATTATTTAAATTTTACTCGAAAGTCATTTTTTATTGCTTTAAACGGTTGAAAACTTTTTCATTTAAATAAAAATTGATCAGTGAAATATATCAGATTAATTTCTGATAGAGTATAAAAAAATTCACATTGCAGAGGAAAGCAGGCGTCAATGAAACCCCTGCCATTACATTCTAGAATTTAAAAAAAAACGTGAAATGGAAAAGAACAGATGAAATGCGTATAGCACCAAAAAAGCGCGTAATCGCCAAATCTAGTAAAACCTACATTGGTCACATAGCTGAATAGGGTTGGGTGATACTGTATCACTTGATACTTTGTATCAGGTACGCAAAAGTATCAAGTACACCTAAATGATACAGACCAAAAGTATCAGGTACTCGGTATCAGTTCTCGGACTTGAATGATAACGATAAGTAATCGCTTCCGTCGCGTTCCTTTTCTGTCGGCTGATATGAAGTATCAACATGATACCAAATATCAGATTGATACAGTTCCAGGTTGGGGATAGCTTCGCGTTTTTGGTAGAGTTATGATGAACTGCATGTGGCCTTGGTTTTGAAGTCATGACGGGTGGGGGTGGAAAGGAGAGAAACAAATAGTTAAGTGTATCGGAAGGCGGGATTACCGAGCTGAAATTGAAATGTGTGGAATTGATATGTAATGCATTAATTTTGTGGAAAATATACGATAGGATTTCAGCTTCATACACGCGTGTAGGAACATCTCGGTCGAGAATATACTTAATAAACATTGCAAGAGAAGATAAAAAATTGCGTTAGAAATAATTTTATTCCAGGTAATGATAAGAAATAATAGAGGTAGTTTAAAAAACACACACACATAACACATGCCAAGGCAGAAATCTCGTATCACTATCCGATTGCCGACTACCCAGTTCCGTACCGACAGGAAGGGGTTGCTTATAGGCTGTATCAGATACAAAAGTTTCAAGTAAAAGCATCAAGTACAAGCAGTGATGTGGGGTGGGTAAATACCCAGTGGGTAGGTAAATATTTTTTGGGTAAATACCCAAAAACTGGGTATTTTGCAGAAAAAACTTTTCGAATGCTGATTCGCAATGAAAAATACAAACTTCTACAAATACCCAACAACTTGATATTTTGCAAGAAAAAAAAGTATTTGTGAATGACGATTCAAAATTAAACTTAAAATTTATAAATACCCAAAACTGGGTATTTTCCAAAATAAGTATTTGAGAATGGTGATTCAAAAAGAAATATTAAATTTATAAATACCCAGACACTGAATATTTTGTCAAAAAATGTATTTGTGAATGGTATTTCAAAATCAAACATATAAAATTTATAAATACTCCTAACTATATATTTTGCAAAAATTTTTAAAAAAAATACATTTTCAAATGGTGATTCAAAATGAAACATAAAAATTATAACTATTCCAAAACTGGATATTTTGCAAAAAAGATATTTGCGAATGGTGATTCAAAATTAAACAGATGAAATTTCAAAAAATGGGTATTTTGAAAAAAAAAAAAGTATTTGAGAAAGGTGATTCAAAATGATATAAAAAAAATAAGTACCCCAAAACTGGATATTTTTTTAAGTATTTGTGAATGGAGATTCAAAATCAAACATATAAAATTTATATACATAATACATAGTTTATAATTTTTTTTAAAGTTTTGATTAAATTATAAAAAAAAAACAATTTCTAACAGGATTCAGAATAAAGTATTCTAGAACTTAAACGGGATTGGGGGATAATTTAGTTGTTTGAAACTATGACACTTACAATAGAGTAATAATTTTTAACACAGTTTACATTGTACTAGTTGCCTTTGGCGACCAGATTGATCGCCGGAAATAAAATTTCAACTGAATCTCTTATGCTTAATTTGATATTCATGGTTCCCTTAACAAAGTAATTTGGAACTTCAAATTGCAATAGAGATTTAACCCGTGTTCTTTACGTAGCCTTGCACTTGTTCTGTTCCTTGTCTATTTGAAACTCAATATTTAGATGTTACTTGACTCAAGTAACATCTAATTGTATGTAATCGACACGAACTATAATTTAACAAATTTTATTTCAACATCGTAATAGTAATTTACTCACATTGCCGTGCTGGAAGTGAAACATTCTTGTTTTGATTTAGTGAATACATAGTCGTTTACTTTACGTGTATCAATATTACTACATATTTTAAGTTAAAAGTGAAAAAAGGGGAAAGTAACCTGCTTGAAGCTTTTAATGTTAAGACAGGGTAAAAGTATCCAATGTAAGTACTGTAATGTTGAGTATAAACATGCCAATCTAAGCAAAATGGAGAAACATGCAAAAAATATTTCAAAAGTTCTATTGGATTAAGAAAGGTTTTGAAAGGGATAAAATAGATGATGAATTTTCTTTTAATCAAATTCCAACCATGATAACTACATCAAATTTAGAGTTTCAAGAACATTTAAGTATTGTTGTTTATGATCCAGATGAATCCCATCTAACCAGGAATAGTTTGTGTGAGTGTGTGTATCTAATATATCGTCAAATAATACAATAGTTTCCTTAACAAAAGAATTCAAATTTCTTGTTGCTGAAATTTTATTACAAAGATCACTTAACTTTGTTGAAAGTAATATGAGTGAATATTACTTTCAGAATAATTCTCTTTTAAAAACTGTTAGAACTGAAACATCTGCTAACTTTTCATCAGCAATGTCTGGTACTTTGACTAATTAATCTAAAAAGAATGTTAAACAATTATATCTTTCATTTTAGTTTCTATTATCAGCTGTTTATCATTTTAAACCAAACTCATTATTTCGTTTTTTCATTTAGTTAAATTAACTCTCATTTTTAAAAAGCAACAAATACATTATTGTTCCTTTGCTCATTGTATTAAAAAAGGATTGACATTTAAACTACGCATTTTATGCAAGATCTATAATATAGTATTGCGTTTTTGTTTTTTCTGATTCATTTTTTAACCTTTATATAATTTAAAAGGTTCATAAAACTATATGTTCATAAAACTATATGTTCATAAAACTATATTTCTTTTTTTTTATCTTACCTAATGCTCAATGTATATTCTATCCCAGATAGCAATTTTAGTTTGCAGCAAGCTTGCCACAAATTTGTCATGACAAGAGTGCAAGTTTGCCACAAATTTGTCATGACAAGTGTGCAAGCTTGCAGTAAGCTTGCAGCAAGTTAACGAAAGCTCCGAAGTCACCATGAAACGAACTTGCAGCAAGTTTGCCGTGTCAAACTCATTGCAAATTATAGCAAAAACAGAACACGAACACAGCCCAGGATAGAACTCGCGACCTCCCGGTTCCGAAGCGGGGACGCTAACCGTTCAGCCAGCTGAACTTTGAGAGGAGAGGATAGATTTCGCTAAAGCATCGTTCGATGCGATTCGTATACGATTTATTTTAAACTATTTTCTGGTTTTCATTAATTTTTTGAGTTGAGAATACGATTTGAAGTCAAAGAGAGAGCGATTTTCGCTAATAACTACGTTTTGCTAGTAGAATAAATTATGAAATTAGAGTTCAAAAGTAATTACTTTAAAATGGGACAAAATGTCTAGTTATTATTTTTCAACAAACACCGACTGTTTTTTAGATTTAATTTTGTTTATAAACGTTAAAATTTCAAAAAAAAGAAAAAAAGAAAAAGGCGATATAGTTTTCTTTAAAATGAGAGTGATATATTTAGTAAAAAGATGGAAAATGCTTCAAAAATTTTTTTTTATAAAAAAGTTATTTTTTTCACAAATTATCATTGATTTATTGAATTAATAAAAAAGAATTACGGTCTAGGAGATGCTATTAAAAATCGGATGTTTTTTAAAACAGAGACAAAGATAATTATCTCTTTATTGTGCTATCTTTGCAGGAAGCTTGTTTTGCATACTTGCTGCAAGTTTGATTTGCAAAGAGGTGGCGCTACTTGTCACATCGAACTTGCTACAAGTTCGATTCAAGTTTGACGCGTCAAATTTTGCCATGACAAGTCAAAATCAAACTTGCTGCAAACTTACGTGCTATCTGGGATACATATTTATATTATATATAGAAATCATATTTCACAGCAGTGCCTGTATTTTATCTGAATAGAGTTAATTGAAAAATAAATACCCAGGTAAATACCCATTTTGGGTATTTACCCTTAAAAATAAATACCTGGGTATTTTACATCACTGAGTACAAGCGCGTATCAGTATCAACTTGTACTTGATACAGTAAAACCTGGTATCAACCCAACTCTATAGCCTGAACAAGCATAGTTCCTGTTAGCGCCTGTAGATGACGATACCTTCTATTGCCATTTACAGGCCCTAACAGAAACCATACTCGTTCCAGAATGGTTAGAGGGGATAGGAAATGTGTCCTCCGGTTAACGCTACGCGTATCTCACAGCTCACGGTTCCCAAAACAATTATTTGTAAGAGGTATAGAAACTGGAGTAGTCGCCAATTCTCCAGACAACAGATTTATTTCTTAATTTTTAAAATCGCCAACAATCAAGAAATTGAGATACCATGCCGAAATAGCAACCCGGAAGGGTAGAAAGGTTATATTTGGCGACTCATTTCTGTGAGCTTTCGCGTTATCGTGGCAGACTAATATCATTGATTGCGCCTTCTAAAAGATAGAACTGCGCATATGCTTTCGCGCAGGGTTTACTACAGAGCTGTGCGCCGATTAGCAATAGGGAGGTTTGGCGACCTCAAAATGTAAACAAATCTTTACATATAGATAGCCTTTGTTGCTTCAAATCCCATAACTCTTTAATTCAAGCTATTCAAGCGGTAAGACTTAAAAACAAGGTGCGGTTTCTCGCCAAACTGGGAAATTGCGCCAAATTCAAGGGTAACTATATACAGATCGTTCGTAATCCTTCGAATTGGACCGAATCAAATCGGCAATTTTTTTAGCCCGTCTTTTGATGGCAATTTTCATCTCTCTCTTTTTTTTTTTATTACGGATTGAAAAGAACTTTGGAATGAATAGGGGATAATAGCCTTTGTTGCGGGAAATCCCCCTTCCCACCAAATCAAAAACATCCAGATCATCCGGAAATGGATTCTTAGCATAATAATTTATGATGTTCGTATAATTGGAAGCAATTAAGTCTTCTTTCTTGTATAGGAATTCCTGTGTTATTGAGGTGAGTTTTTTTTTTGCATAGGAATCCCAACAGGCATAGAACTTTTTCGAAGGTATTCTGATATTCTTTTGCACTAATAATTGCAATATGCAGCACATTATAATTTTATGTGACTGAATAAATATAAACCAAAATTAGTTTTTTTTTATCATATCATTTTTCAAAACATGTATAAAATTATCTCAGTAAGTTTAATTTAATAACATACCATTTGTTTTGACATCATAGTATTATCGTGCATGAAGCAGTCTTGTATAATTTTCATTTTATATGCCCTTTTTAAAATGGAGGACATTTTCAAGTTTTGGAATATTTTACTGTTTATCTGTCTTCAAAAGTAAAAGTTTTTTAATAGACTTCAGAACACTATGATAAATGATAACTCATCAAATTTGTTAGTAGATTTACTACAGTTAAAACTTAGTAGTTGTTTAAAGTTATGCAAGCTTACTTTACTTACTCACATTATTTATTATTATCATTTACAAACTTGCAGCACTTTGTACCAATTTGTTGTTTGGCAGCTACTTCTCTAACAACAACGACAAATTTCAAGAGCATTATGTTTTATTTAAACTGCTGTAAAGTTTATTGAAAATGTACCACTGTTTTTACCTGAATTAAAAATAACTTTCTTGGTGAATTTGTCAATTCCCAATATTAAACTGAATAGTGTTGGATTCTTAACCTTTATACAGAGGATTACAATAAAATTGAAAAACCTATTACAGAGGAAATTTTCATGATGAAGCCAAAAAATGATTTTCATTCTTTTCAATTAATTAGAAGAAAAGTTCTGCAGTTTCACTAGACTGCCAATGGAGTTACTATTCTTATTTTCATTTTTTCACACACAATTTTAAAAAGTCAATTTTTTATGTTATAGTTAATGAAATTTTTATCTAAAATATAAAATGTTTAAATAAAAAGTTTATTAAATTTACTTCTTATATAAATTATTATATAAACTTTTAGGGCAGACATAATAGTACAGGGATGTAAAGCAATCAGTTCAGTGATAAGAGCTAAAACAAGTTTTTTTGAACTTTGGGAATGAAATACTAATTATTTTTTGTTATAGCAGTTTCACCATCTTGCAAGAAAAGGTAAAGATTCTACTGTTGCAGCATTAACTCTAAAAGCTCCTGAAATAGGGAATTTTCTTCCTAATGTTCAGTTATAAGGATTGAATAACATTTGTTCAAATGATTTCTAAAAATTTCTTTGTGCAAAGCTCATAATTTAACTCCATTTTCTGAACTTGATTAATTGAAGTATTCACATATATTGATACCAAGAAAAATAATTTCAAAGATGAAGGAGAAAGAAACTAAAATATATATTGTATTTTATCAAATTTTTTCTCCATAAACCTTATATTTAAATCATTAGAAAGGTGTTTCACTTATTAGGTTATTGAAAATTTGTTAGTCAGATTAATATTCTGATCATGTGTATGTTTTATTTGTTTGAGATTGGCAAGGATTTTTATTTCTTTGCCCTATGAAAGTGTCGGCAGAGATATTAAAAAAAAAAAAAACTAATCATATTTTAACCATAAACATTAAAAGGTGGCATTATATATATTTATCTTACTTTTCCAGTTTTAAATGAAATTTAGATTGAGAAAAACAAACTGAAAAAATATTCTTTCACATCTAATTAAATACAAGTCATGCCAGTTGTAATGTGTTTATTTGTAAAATTGAAATCTTCTTTCTTTTATGTTTTGTCTTTCTAAAATTTAATAGGAATAAAGCTTTTATAAGTGATTACATATGGGTTTATTTCTCAGGATAGAATAATTTTTTAATGAAAATATATTCAAGAATTGAGTTATGTTGCTTTTAAAATATATCTAACTACTATTATTGAATACAATGAAAATGTATTGTTATTGAAAAATATTCAACATGCTTTGCCTTTAAAACATAAATTTCAAAATTATATAACTCATCCCATCTCTCATTTATGCTTGAAAGATAGCAGAAATATTGTTGGTTACTTTGCTTGAAAACAATATTGATAGCATTTTTTGGATAGTTTTCTTTGCTTTTAAGCAAGGTTTAAATTGTATTATTCGTATTCAGATAACCTGAATGTGTTAAGATGTCTAATAAGTGAACAAATTTCTTGTACTAATAAGTTCTTGAACAGCCTGGAGAAGCACTTTCATTATTTGCTTTTGTTCTAGGCATAGGAAGCAAAATAAAAGAGCTGCAATGTGAATAATATGGTTGCTACTTTTTTGAAATATCATATTTCATGAGGAAAAATCGTGTGTGTAAAATTCTTTTTAGATATTTGTATTTATTTTTCACGTTCTGTTGAAATTTAATTTGACCCTCTGTTATGTGTGCATTTCCATTTATTGTTTTTTCTCACCATACTAGTACTTAACATATGTGGCATTAATGCCAATTATTTTTTGTACATTCTTTCGACAGTTTAATGTTCAGCTTTATTTAATCTTTTGTTGTTTCTTTTGATCCTACATTTTTTTTTATAAAACTTAAATAGCAAATAAGCCTAAACTCTATTAATGAAAAAAATTGATCTGATATTTCTTTCATTAACTTTCAATACAATTTTTTTTTTCTTACATTATAGTTTTTTTGTAAACTAAATTAAAATTGATGTTTAGTGTCACTCAATACTTGAAACATTATATTTTATATCATCAAACATATTTTTGAGCTAACTTTTGTTTTTTGCTCTCAGTGAAGTTTGAGACAAAGATATATGCTATATAATGGCATAAAAATAAAAAAAATACATGGATTATTATCTATTTTTAACAGATCGAAATTTAACTCTTTCAACTTGGAAGATCTCTGATTTTACTTACAAGGCACTCTTAGGTAAAATAAGAAAATTAAAAAGTTTTCCCACTATTTTAAGGTTTAATTAGAATTGTTCTACATAAATTGTACCACAGACTTGAAAATGTTGAATGAGAATTTTGTGTACCTTCTGTTTCAGAAGTTATTGATTATAGAGTACATTTATCCATAAATTCTACTTAATATTCAAAAATATCAATTTTTCAAAAGTAATTCATTTTTTTTTTGTCTTGTTCATGTTAAAACTTAATGCTTTATTTTTGTCAGGATATGTAAATTTTTCCTTAAGGAAGTTGATCAAAGACTTATCAAAGATTTTTTCATCAAACTGCAAAGAATATATATTTTTATTTTGTGTACCATCCATCCTTCCTTTCAAAGAAAGGAAATGCAAATGATAATGTAGGTTCTTTTTATTAAAAATAATTTACAGTCTGTTACTTACAGCAAACAGCCACAAATTCAGATATGTTAATAAGTATGGTTATATATAACTCAATTAAAAGATTGCTTAGCTCATCAGGCTTCACTGTGTTGAATAGCTTGATCAACTATGTGAAACTGAATTTGAGAGCATTTATCTGCCTTTTACACTCTGGCGAAGAATCAAACTTTCAGAAAGTTTCCTCGTATCTTGATAACTAAGCTTCGCCTTAAGACCTTACTCTTCCCAGGCAAGCAACAGGCACCGAATCACCAAAAATGTACCCACATCCCAACATCACCTCTACAATATACACATACATCTACTAAACACATTCATGTAATTAAATATAAAATAGATTAATAAATCAAATAAATAAATTTACCTTGATATATTTGTAAGTTATTTATATTATGTAGAATTTCATTATGAATTATTACAATATTTATTATTTTATTATGTATTTGTTATTTGTAACAAAGTTAAATAAGATTGTTACTTACTAATGAGATAAACATAATTTTGCATTAAAACTTAAATTTTGACTGAATAATCCAAATGTAGTTGCTAAGAAAATATCCAGATATGTATCATTTTTGTATATGAAGAATATTCATATAAATCCTTTTTAACTGTGAAAACAATTCTTTAAATATTCAATAGGGAAAAAAATTGTGATAGGCAAAAATTTGTAAATATTTAAAGTTTTCTCTGTGTATAAGACTTCTACATATGGAATGGCAAAATTCTGGATCAATATATTTTTTGATGCTGCATGAAATCTTTTCTAATGTTCAATAAAAAATAATAAGTTTTTATACTATTAATTTATGAATTGTTTCATTAAAAATTAGAGAACTATTCAACCAATAAATTAACAGCAATAAACAATATGATATTTATTAAATATTGTTGAGTTTCCTGTCTTCCAAAAGACCCCTGAAAAAGACAGGACAATGCTGTGTACTCTGCTAGTATAATAATATATATATATAGGATCATAATCAATGAAAAGAGATTTCTCAGCTAAAATTTGATTAGCAAATAATGTTTCATTGGCAGGTACAGTTTCTATTTAGAAAGTTTTCTTCACAGGTACAGTACTTGCAAATAACAGTTTTGCTTTTCAGTACGGTATGTGACAGCAATGATATCCTTAATTATAATAACTGTGTGCGTAATTTTGTTTTCTGTATAAAGAATATACAATTTTACAGTCCTTTTTGAAACTTGCTGACAATCTTCATGAAAGAAAATGTATAAAATGTTTCCATTTTGTATATGTACTGTGTGAAATCGTTCATTTAAGCAAGTAAATGTATTTATTCTGTGAAATACTGTAGTTTTGTCTTCATAATGGATATTCAGTATCGTGTCTATAGTTATTATTTTTTTAATTTTGGAAATCAGAGAAAAATATTCCATCTAGCATCATTTAAAGCGAAATATATTTTAAGAGTCGTAAGTCAAGACAGTGGTGCACGAGTCATAGTATGAATTTTTGCCCCCTTCCCCCGCCGTCACCATCATCAGCTCAGCTTGTGCAAATGGCATTGGTTTATGATGGTTTTTCGACCCATTATCGTATTCGAATTTAAAATGTGACTTACACACATTTACGTTTTCAGGGTTCGTATGCTCCTTGAAAACTCCTTAACAACTTCTTGAAAACGATTTTAATTTTCAAGCACTATGGAAACTCCTTGAATTTGGGTTTTACTCCTTTTAAACTCCTTGATTTTAAATTTTTAACATTTCTTTTATTAAATGTGTTCTATGTTTCACCGATAAAAAGGATTCTAAATCGTTGCCGTATCAATTACCCAGTATTTTGAATTGCTCTTTCCACAATTTGATGCTCATCTCCTAGCAGTATCCAAAATTTAATAATTGGTTTTAAGTGCCAATCAGTAATAAACAAAACAATAGAATGGTGCAAATTGAAAATGTTATTTCTCTTCGATTATTTCTCTAAATTGTAACATATGGTTTGTTGTAAAGGACATATATTATGATGGTGAAGTTGAAGGAAAATATATACTATTGATCAATTTTAGCTAAATTAGTTGTAATAATAAAGAAATTTTGTTAATTTTATTTTCTTTATGTACTATTTTATAAGCAATGAAAATACCAAAAAAAAAACATTTTCTAATATCTAAACCCGTCTCTTTTTGCATCTCTATATTTTAAATATTGGATCACTGTGCACTACATAAGGTGCACAGTGAGGCATGGAAATTATTTAAGAATTTAAATTCTAAAAAAAATTAATGGAAATAGTTTTTTATTCGAAACATGGTAAATCATGGTATGTAATGAACTATTGGGTATTGAACTTTTGGGGTAGTTGTACTTTCTACTTTCATATAAACAGATTTAACATGGCATTCTTGGATAAATCAGCTTAGTAAAAATTTATAAAAGAAATAAATATAACCACATTTATTTGAGTTATTAGCAATGTTTTAAATACTCTAATATATTTTTTGTGTACTTTAAAAAGGGAACCCTTTTTCATGCGTAAATATTGACTCCTTGCAAATTTTGAAAATACTCCTTGAAAACTCCTTGATTTTTAATTTAAAAAATCAGTAAGAACCCTGGTTTTGTCACCATGTTACCAGTCTCGTAGAGAGGGTAAGTTGCACCCGGGGAATATATATATTTTTTTACCCCAATTGTCATCAGTGACTTAAAAAGCATAATGGTGCTTAGAGCATGTTGTTATTTTTTAGAGCCCTCACGTTTTTTTTTTTCTCCGTCCTCTAAAACTAGGGCCCAGGACATCTATACCCCTCTTGTCCCTGGTCACTATGCCACTGAATCAAGAAAACAATGTTATCTTTTCATATTTTCAATAAATAGTCATTTAGGTACAAAATGCATTTTATAGCTTAAATTAGTAATAAAATTATTTTCTTTAGTAGGTTACTTCAAAGATGCCACAGAAGAAAAGACATTTCTCCAAATAAAGCAAGATACTGTGATTAGATTCCTTGATACAACTTCAGCTAATTTTTTTTTTTTTTTTTTATCATCAAGAACATACGGGATGGAGACGTATATCAAGACAAATGAAACACATTTGATTAGTGATCTATGTGTAGAAACAGTTGATATTGATAAAAACGTTGAAAATGCAAATGACAAGAATAAGAAATATTTCGCATGTGATATCTGTGGTCAGAAATTTGGTCAGGAACAACTTTTTAAAAAACATTTTCATACCCATACGAAAGAAAAGCCATATTCTTGTGTTTTATGCAATAAAGATTTTTCTTGTAAAAGTCTTTTAAATATGCATCATAGAACACATTCTAAGGAAACGCCCTTTTCTTGTGATGTATGCCATAAGAACTTTTCTCTGAAACATAATTTAATTATGCATCTTCGAACTCATACTAATGAAAAGCTCTTTTCTTGTGAGGTATGCCATAAAGATTTTTGTCGGAAAGTTGAATTAAAAGTGCATTATCGAATTCATACAAATGAAAAGCCCTATTCTTGTGATGTGTGTGGAAAAAAATGTTCTCAGAAAGGTGATCTTAATCGCCATTATCGAATTCATACAAATGAAAAGCCCTATTCTTGTGATGTATGCCACAGAAAGTTTTCTCAGAAAAGTCATTTTAATGTGCATTTTTGGACTCATACAAAAGAAAAGCCCTTTTCTTGTGATATATGTGGAAAACAATTTTCCCAAAAATGTCATTTAAATGTGCATCATAAAATGCATACAGAAGAAAAGCCCTTTTCTTGTGAGGTTTGCCATAAAGATTTTTCTCGGAAAGATGAATTAAAAGTGCATTCACGAATTCATACAAAGGAAAAGCCCTATTCTTGTGAGGTATGCCAGAAAGATTTTTCTTGTAAAAGTAATTTAAATAAACATTATCGAACTCATACAAATGAAAAGCCCTTTTCTTGTGATATATGTCATAGAAGTTATTCTCAGAAAAGTCATTTGAATGTGCATTTTCGAACTCATACAAACGAAAAGCCCTTTTCTTGTAATGTATGAGGTAAAAATTATTCTCGTAAATTTTATTTAATAAAACATAATAGAATCCATACAAACAAAGAATCCAATTCTTTCGATGTGCACAGTAAAGAATTTTCTCGTAAAATTGATTCAGATGGACATTATTGAACTCGTACAAATGAAAACTGTATTCTAGTATGTAGAAAAGGATTTTCTCTGAAGAGCAATTTCAATATTCATCATTGTATTCATATAAATGAAAAAGCAGGTGTGTCTGTGAGTGGACGCACAACAGAAGTGAGGCTTCTTACGCTTTTTCTGTATAATTAAATTGATAATGGTAGAATCAC
This sequence comes from Araneus ventricosus, assembly GCA_013235015.1. NCBI lineage: Eukaryota > Metazoa > Arthropoda > Arachnida > Araneae > Araneidae > Araneus > Araneus ventricosus. The sequence goes on along the minus strand of BGPR01004331.1, from coordinate 21,890 downwards.
ACTTTCTCTCTGGTCTCTTTCCTTCACTTCCCTCCTCCAAATGAAACAAAATATTTAAAATTTCTATAATTATTCATTTATGATAATGACAATAAGTACAAATATGTATAAACTCATTATTTATAATTTATATCTAATTCAGTTAAAAAAATTATAGGGCATACAAGCAGTTATTGGAAAATTATTTATTTACACTTTTAATATTGAAACAAAAAATCTAACCTAATCGTCGCATTCTATCATGGAAATAATTAGTTTGCAATAACTGAAATATGATTACAAATGTCTGCGATTCTATTTTATTAATACTGTTGACGCGCCGCCTGTGTTTGGCACCTTGGCGGGGATGCCAAATGTAGACGCCAAAGATTATTTACTTTTTGTTAGAAGCTTGTATGATCTGACCGGGTAATGACGTGTGAGCAAAGGACTCGTAATTGTTATAATCCGGAATAAATAAATTTAATGGAATTTGTGTGAAGAAGATTTGTTCAGGATCTGTTGATCTATTAAGATGCCTGTGAGCATAGGGCTCACTGTTTAAGGCTAGAATTCCTTAATAATCACTCTGGTCTGTCACAAACAAACAAAATACATCTGGAAGAAACTGCATCAATGGTTATGCGAAGCTTTGTCGCTCGCTGGCACTGTACCGGATTAGTGTTTATAGTTAAGTTAAATTCACCAAAAAGAAATTTTACAAAAGGCTCTGATTTTTTATCTGCAAAATTAACATCAAAATCACCAGCCAACATCGTTCTCCACTTTACATACAAGTCTCCAATAAGCAAAACTCGACGGGACATGGGGCAGTGGTATAGCATTCTTCTGCGAGTCGGGTGGTTAGCTTTCTTCTGCGAGTCGGATGGTTAGCTTTCTTCTGCGAGTCGGATAGTTACGAGTTCGGATTCGCCTGCCTGAAATCCCTATTAAAAAGTTTCGAAATACATAAAACTCGAACATTTAAACCCTCCGTATGTGTCAGTTATATACATAGATTTGAGGTTAAAATATTAGCAGTAACACTTTTGTTTTGGTAAATTGCAACGCCTTCAGCACGAACTTCATTTTTTTTTTTCACTTTAGCATCGCAATCAAATTAATAATGTCGACTGGTATGATGTCCCTCCGACTCGTGAACAACGCAATTGAAATTAGGAATGCCATCTGTTCCTGAGCTGGTATAACATACAGTGGGTTGCCAAATTAATGTGGACACTTTAAAATTTTCATATTTTTTTGAATATCTCCCAAAAAATGTGCATAGATTTTCTTAAAATTTCGAACATATGAACATCAGGCTTGAACTCGCATTTTATAGTGGGAGATTCAGTCATGAGAGCATTTAAGGCACCGTCTACAAATTGATGAAGAGGAAAATTATTTTGACCCACCCCGCTTCACAGAAAGCTGATAATGAGTTAAAACTTTTTACAACAGTTATATTTGACGTGCATAATATTTACATGCAATTTCGTAAATGTTTCATAAATATTCGGGAATATATAAAGGTTTTCTTAAAAAATCCCAAATTCTCCCACATGTTTTTTGCTTATAACATGCAGAGTTTTCCATTCAATTGTACGAAAGTTACAGAATAGTTGGCAATATGTAAAAGAAACATTGTATTAAAATTTGGATTAAAAAAATTGAATATTACGGGAAATATGAGCATTTGTAGTAAATAATTTTTAAATGCGCATGCCCGAAATGTAGCGCAAATTTTCTTTCATAACTTCAAAGCCAGATATGTAAGGCAACTTATGTAAAAATTCTAGTCAAATATCATTAAGATTTAGAAAGATATCAGCCTTGCAGCTTGTTGAATTTCCGTACGCGTTTAAGAGAAGCTAAATTATGAGGGGTTTTCCAAAAATTGATATTCTTGCAACTTGAATCTTTGAACAGTAATATTAAATATTATGGAAGTATAATATCCTGAATACCGATGTATACTTATTAATTAACTACATTATCATTTTATTACTTTATTTATTATTATACATTATTTTATTACTTTATTTATTATTATACATTATTTACAGTTGGTTGCCCATTTTATATGGACATTCATCAAAATTTATGAATCTATCATTTGACCTATTTTGAATCTGTCATTATGTTATGGTTGAGTGCAATGTATTTAAAAGGCTAAGTTATGAAAATATGCAACTGTTCACATTAATTTGGCAAAAATTGCATTTCGACGATTACTATTCGAAGATTCAAGTTTGGAGAATTTCAATTTTCCCTCGTTATGAAAGAAAATTTTCGCTACATTTCGCGCATGCGCAGTAAAAAATTATTTACTACAAATGCTCATATTTCCCGTAATATTCAAATTTTTAAATTCAAATTTTAATACAATGCTTCTTTTACAAATTGCCAACTATTCTGTAAGTTTCGTACAATTGAATGGAAAACTCTGTGTTGTGACTGAAGACGATCTTTTATCTATAAACTATTTATTTTACATTTATGTACAGGAACCATGTCAAAACGTAAACATGGATGAAATTCTACACTAATTCTTCCCCGTTGCCAGTATCGCTAGCTGAATAACAAGTTACATAATTAGAAAAGACAACAGGAAGTGCGAAATATAAAATGGGTGGCAACATTCTCCCACCTTTGTATTGCAGACAAACACTTTAAAGCAATACAAACATAAACAAATTATTACACACTGGCATTACAAAAATAAAAATTATTAACAGTTCACAAATTACAACAGTCTTTTAACAGGAATTAATGGACGGCCACATCGAGATTTCTTTACTTCCTCGAGAACATCAGCTGCAGTAGGGCCTGGGTTTTGCGCAGCTATATCAGTTCCTTGGTGGTCCTCGATGAGATGGTCACTAGCACTGAGCTCCAAAGGATAAATTCGTTGAAGCGGTCGTATGATCTCACCACTGGCTAGTCGTAATTTAGCCACACGCTCCACGCCGTCCTTGCCTGGAAACAATTCGATCACTTGAGCCAAAGGCCAATTCATTCGGTTTGGGTTCTTTGATTCAACTATGACGATTTCTCCCGGAGAAATCATCTTCCTTTTTGAAGCTACTTTAGGACTTCTTACTAACTCTCCAAGGTATTCTTTGTAGAAACGTTTGCGTAAATTTGAGCGTAAGGTGTGAAGATAACGCACTCGTTTCAATATATGCTGAGAATCAATCAGATCCAAATCAAATGTTTCTCTTCCTTTAATATCTTGGATGAAATGAGCAGGATGAAATGGGCGTAAGAGGTTTCAGCTCCTTCGGATCGTCTGACAAATATGTCAATGGTCGCCCATTTATTGTAGCCTCACAATCGGAGAGTAAAGTCAACATCTCTTCATATGTTACGCATGCTTTGCCCAAACACTTTCGGAGGAGTTCTTTAATGCTGCGAACCATCCTTTCCCAAAATCCACCGTACCATGGGGCGGAAGGAGGGCTAAACAACCATTTTATTTTCATTAAAGAACATTCGGCTTGAATGAAATCCCAGTCCAAAGATTTCAAAGCATTTGCTGCCCCTACGAAGTTCGTACCATTATCAGTGTAGAACCTCTTCCTCTTCTTGCCCAGAATCTTCTCAAAGCTTGCATAAACGATTCGGTGGAGAGAGATGAAACCAGTTCTAGATGGACTGCTCGATATACTGCGCACGTGAATAGAACTATCCACGCTTTGCTCTCACCACGCAAGGAAAGAGGACCGACCAGATCTGCGCCAGTTATTTGAAAGGCTGCAACTCTGTGTATTCTGTCGGAAGGTAAAGGAGCTGGATCTGGGTTAACTTTGCCAGCTGTCAGCCTTTTGCATTTTATACATTGTCGTAAAATTGCCTTTACAACTCTCCGACCCTTGGGAATCCAGAATTTTTCTCTTAATTGTGCTAAGGTCGTTAACACTCCAGCGTGCATTAGAGATCTATGAGTATGCAAAACCAGTCTTTCTAGAAGAGGATGGTCTGGTAAAACTGTAGGATGTGTAAAGTCCTCTGGATCTTGACTGAGAATCAGTCTTGTTTGAACTTTCAGGATGCCATTTTCCTCGAAAAACTGTATCGTATCCTTGTATTTCCCAGTGTTTCAGAGGGCCATTCTGACTGCATGATTTTTATTAGGGTCTCCTCTGCTTTTTGAGTCTCTTCACATGAAAGTGAATTAACTAACTTAGGAGAGTTTCTCTTAATATTGTTGCAGAATCTGAGAACATAAGCAGTCATTCGGAGAATTTTCTTATAGCTCGAAAAGTACAGGAATCTATCTCCAAATCTAACTTCGTTTCCTGTGGTTAAATTTGTCACAACTGTCTTACGCCGCTCTAGAAATGCTTCATCCGGAGTCTCTGATACCTCAGAACATGGCCAAGATTCTTCATCGTTATACAGCCAGCTGGGACCCTCCCACCATTTGCTTTGCAGGAGGTCAGACCAATCACAGCATCGGGTAGCTAGATCAGCAGGGTTGACTTCTCCAGGTACATGTCTCCAATCATCTATATTGGTCAAATCCCTGATTTCCTTCACTCGATTTCCAACGAATGTATTCCATGGCTCCTTTTTCTTAATCCAGCTTAAAACCACCATTGAATCGCACCAAAAGTAGGTTTTGGAAGCAGTTCGTAGGATAGAATCCACCGGTTCTGCTAATCGAGCGCCTAGAGCTGCTCCCAACACTTCAAGTCGTGGGATTGTGGATTTTTTCATTGGAGCAAGTCGAGCTTTTGCTGCTATGAGTTTGACCGTCACTTGTCCTTTGAATTCACATCGTAGAAAGGCACATGTAGCGTAAGCGTAGGCAGAAGCATCTGTGAAGATGTGCAACGTGAAATCATCGTTATTTTCAGCAAACAATCTTCGAGATATTGAACATTTAGGCATGAAATGCATGGTTTTCTCCCAAAGTCTATATTTATGTTCAAGTTCTACAGGCAACACCTCGTCCCAGCCTATTTTTCATCTCCAAGCTTCTTGCATAAGCAATTTTGGTAACAATAAAGCTGGAGCCGTAAAGCCAATCGGATCGTATACACTGTTGATCACAGATAGCAATGCCCTTTTTGTAACTGGCTTTTCTTGGGTGCAATCTGTATTTGCTGGTAGCTTGCAAGAGAGTTCGTCGCTGACTACATCCCAACTCAGGCCAAGTACCATTTGCTTATCTTGATCTTCCTTAGAGTCATTAGAAGCCCAACAGCGAAATTCAAATGCGCCTTCTTTCATTATTTCTATGGATTGCGATTTCAGTTGTTCCAGTTCTGTAGCGTCATTAACACTCGTAACTAAATTGTCCACGTAGAATCCTTCTTTTAAATGACCAATTGTCTTCCTGAGGCTCTCTGTCTGGAATTTTTCTCGTTCTAGATGGTAACTTATAGTGACATTCAGCAGAAAAGGGCTGGAGGAAACGCCGAAGACTACTCGACAATGACGATAAATTCTTATTTCCGAGCATCCAGTGTTCTCCCACCATAAAAATCTTAGGACATCTCTATCTTCAGTTCTCAAACGTATCTGTAGAAATGCCTGTTTCACATCTGCAATTACACCTATGGCATAAGAACGAAATCTTAATAGTAAAGGCAGTATTTTATATATAAGACTTGGGCCCACACTTAAGCATTCATTCAAGGAGGCAAATCCCGGTTTCTTGAACGAAGCGTCGAAAACTGGACGAACCTTTGTGGTATTGCTTGATGTCTTAATGACGGGTCTGTGAGGTAGGTATGGACTTCCTTGGCAAGCTGATTTATTGGGACAGCTTCTATAATACCTTCTGCCTCCCACTGTTTAAATACGTTATTGTAGGCTTCAAAGTAATTTTCGTTTATGAAACGCTTAGTTGCTGTGCGAAGTCTGGATTCTGCTGCGTCGTATTTATCATATAGAGCAGGATGTCCAGCTAGCCATGGTAAAGCCACTTCATATCTTTGATCTTCACAGATCCTAATTGTTTCCTTAAAATGGGTCAAAGTTTCTTCTTCAAGAAGGCTTTCATTTATCTTCTCGATGGGATCTGTAATGCCCAAAACTTCCAAGTCCTACATTTTAGGCACGTCCATATTCTGTAAGCTTAAAATAGTTTCTTAAAATGATTCACAATAAATTCTTAATGTCTGTTTATAAAGAAGAAATAAAGTGAATATACTTTCTGAAACTTAAATCACTTTCGTAAACTTCATATCGTAACTCATAAGCAGTAATTTAAATTATTCGTACCTGCACATTTTATAGTTCTGAATTCTTCGAAAGCAGAATTCTGTCCTGTCGCGGACGCCAATTTGTTGTGACTGAAGACGATCTTTTATCTATAAACTATTTATTTTACATTTATGTACAGGAACTATGTGAAAACGTAAACATGGATGAAATTCTACACTAATTCTTCCCCGTTACCAGTATCGCTAGCTGAATAACAAGTTACATAATTAGAAAAGACAACAGAAAGTGCGAAATATAAAATGGGGGGCAACACTCTGCATGTTATAAGCAAAAAACATGCAGGGAAATTTGGGATTTTTTAAGAAAAACCTTTATATCTTCCCGAATATTTAAGAAAAATTTACGAAATTGCATGCAAATATTATGCACGTCAAATATAACCATTGCTGAATGTTTTAACTCATTATCAGCTTTCAGTGAAGCGGGGTGGGTCAAAAAAAATTTTCGTCTTCATCAATTTGTAGACGGTTCCCTAAATGCTCTCGTGACTGAATCTTCACTGTAAAATGTAAGTTCAAGCCTAATGTTTACATATTCGAAATTCTAAGAAAATCTATCCAGAATTTCGGGAGATATTTGAAAAAATATGGAAATTTTAAAGTGTCCACTTTAATTTGGCAACCCACTGTACTTCCGTTCGAGAAGATAGGTTTTTCTACTTTAACTCCCCATCCCGAAGTCTGCGTTAAGAAGCTTCGCTTCAGAAACCTTATTCATTTGATATCTGAGTAAAAGAATTTTCTTGGAATAGTAATTGAAATGTGAATTATTTCTAATTCATATAAATAAATCCTATTTTTATGGTTGTGTGTAGTAAAAATTTTTTCAAACGTTTTTTAATTAAGATTTCTCTCCTCATACAATTGGAATGAGTTTCTCCAGCGATGTGTGATGAGAAGAATTTTGTCATATAAGTCATTTATTTGAACATCTTGAAAAATAAATGTTATTGTTGTGATTTTTTTCCAGAAAGTTCATTTCATTGCACATTGCTCAAATCTTACAAATGAAAAATACATTCTTGTCATGTATGCATTTGCAGATTTTCTCTGCCGAAAGAAGCATCAAAAGTGGCAGATGTTTCATTGAAGTAGAAACACACGTAACAAAAACGAGAAACACCCGGTTTTGGTGGAATGTAATACAAGTTGCAAGTTCAACACTTTCATAGAGACTCACGACGAAGTCCACTAGAAAGGAGAACTAATAGCACCAGGATCATCAAAGTACCCGGTTTTTTACCCCACTCTCCCCTACACATATTTCTTTTATTTTAGAATTCTTCTGCCTCTGAAAAATAGTTATCTTTGCAATTTCAAAAGTACTTTATCGACATAAATAAACAGCTAAGTCCATAAGGTTTTAACTTTTTATGCATTGTAGCGAATAACAGACAATGCCTTCATTTTGGCAACTTAATGTTCTTGATTAATTGTCCATTATATACATTTGATATACATTTAAATACAGAATTCAATTTCCATTTGTTAAAAGTTAATAGAACTATTCAGTTAAATTTCGTCCGCGGTCATCTCTGCAAAGTCCGGTCCAAGCGATCACTGTCTGAAAGAAACGCGCGATTTCCCGCCAAATTCATCTTCCCACTGGAGGAATGGGGAGTTTCGAGAACTCAAGATGATTTCTACTTTGGTGGATCGCGAAGGAAGCTTTGCAGTCTGGACGTTACAGCGTCATACGTTTTTATATAAAATTTTAATAATTTTATATAAATAAAATTTTAATAAATTCATATAATTATTTAATTATATAATTTTAATTATTATTAAATTTTATATAATTTTTATTTTTTATATTTCGTTTACATATAAAAAACAATTACAATGTTAAACCAAAGTGAGCTTTTCTTGCGGTCGGATCTAGCCACGGAAGTGAAAATGCAACTCTCCTCAAAATGAGGAGGCTGGGCGCTAATGGGTTAAGTTGCTGACTTATTTGATAGAATAGAGGCTACGATAAAGATCCAATGTAGGGGACGGTTTAAATAACGCAACATTTCCCTAAATATGCGCAAATTTTAAATGCGCTAATTTAAAGGCACTCTGCATAATCAACATATGAACTTCATCACAATAAAAGAAAATCAGATTAGATTAATTTGACCACTATATTGAAAATAATATTTTTTTCACCTTTGCTTTTTAGTTTCAGTTCAATATTGCTATCAAAAATTCAATTATCCAATTCAATTAATTCTCGGAAACACTTCAGTTTTAACCTACATGTGAATTAACAAATTAAAAAGCATAAAATTTCCTACAAATACATGCTTTCATTTTTCTTCTAAATTTAATATTTTCGCAGATAATGGCTCTTAAAAAATTGGAGATTACCAGTAATTGACGTAACGGCGCATTGCCTATCTGAAAAAAAAAACTTTTTTAAATGCCCTCCCATTAAAAAAAAACGTAATTGTAACATTATTAGTTTTTTTTTAAAAAAATTGGCTTTTGAAACGTGTCCAACAATTTTCGGGCATACTGTATATAAAAGGCAAATACCATGACACACTCATCACGGAATATCCCAAACCACGAGGCCTTGAAATTTGGCAGGTATTTCGGGCAGTAGGTGCTCACTAAGAAAGGATTTTTCAAAATTTTAATTAATTAAAAATTACCTTAAATTTTAAAGCTTTTCTGCAATAACTTCGGAGCATATTGTCGTACAAAATTCATTTTAACATAATTTTGAAGTTTAAAAATTTTGCTTTTCAATGACACCAATTTCATTTTCATGCGACATTCTTTTTTATTTTAATTATCTTTTGAAAATGTTTTCAAAACACAATTTCCAGCGGCGAAACAGGACGGAGCAAGGTCACGGTTCTATTTATAGCACTGGAGGGGGGGGGGAAGGATTGATGAAGGGGAGATACTGTTGATTTACGGCCATAATTCACACAGAACAGAACGCCGTGTCTTACCCCCGTGACCAGTCCGGTCCCTAAACGGTTTGATAGACAAGATACGGGAATTTTATTTTAAACAAAAACAAAACAAAAAAAAACTACAGATATTTACACTATGCACAACACAGACATTTATACTATTACATTATTATTTCGAATTAATGTTCTTTTCTTTAAATGTTGTTGATCGGCGCTGCATATACAGCTTTCGCTGCCATATTCGTCGTTAATCATTCTATCGATGAGTCATAGATGAATTGAGCGAGAGTTATTTGAAACTCATTTTTTAAATTTCATTAGCTGTGATTCATCATATAGAATTTTATCACTGGCATTTTAAAATTACGTCTTTATAGATTTAATTACCTGCCAAATACAATAAAATATTCACTTTTTTATTCATCTTTCCTAAGTTATCGCAGGTTAAACCGAGACGGGGAATGCTATAATTAATATAAAAGACAAAAATAGAAACTAATTTAAACGGACGAACTAGCTGGTCGCCGAAGACGGCTAGTAAAAAATACATCCCATATTCAAAATTGATCATTAATCTATAAAATTAAATATATTTATACAGAGCTTTTCTACATCCCGAAGCACTGTTTGTTTTGCATAATGATGGAATAGAATATAAAAAATTTGCCTAATCCCTACCCTCGAAAATATGACGAACATTTGAATTAATAAAAGTGTTAAGTCACTGGCATGTGGTGCCGGAAAGGGGTTAAAAGCATTAAGGCTGCAAACATGTAATTGTTTTTTATGTTTCGATTCTGAAAACTCATATTTTCTTTATTACTTATCAATGCCATTAATTCATTTTGATGTTATTTAATTTTAGTATAACTTTAAATAAACATAAATATAAAAATGTATTCTTTAACATCTTCATTATATTAATGCTTTTTACTACAGTACGCATTAGGTTAATGTTTGATAGAAAATAAAATGATGACTGAAAAGTGTTGACATTTTATTATTTCACAATTTCAATACCCAGATAACATAATTATACATTTCAGGGGTAAAAATTATTATGAAGTGATCACACTTTCCATCCCCCCCCCCCTTAACAATATGATCCAAGTCAGAGAGTTCTGGAACTGCTTTATTTACGACTACACCATTCGCCTACACTCTTTCCAACTTTTCTTCATCGATTTCTTGTGCTCTATGTCGTTTAGAGGCCTTCGATAATTTCAGATTGCGAGGGTTACCGTCATACACATGTGATCTCAAGTATTAAACGACAAAAAAAGTGAAGCATGGAAAGGTGTAGCGACCTGAGAGAATACGGAATGTCACCAAAGTAAGAAATTGCTGAATTAGGAAATGCAGCTGGAGATACATTCGTGGAATTCTTGCCATATGAGCAATGAACCAATCCTTCTGAAACCACGCATTCCTTCTAATGATTCTTCTCCGAAGTTCTGGTTTAAAAAATTTTCAAACATTTTTACGTAGAGAGCTGAATTAAAGATTCGTATAGCTCAAATCGGCGGTATACAGCTAAAACTGGCCAGGTCAAAAAATTAGTTACTGTGTACTTGTTGTTTTAAAATGTCATCTCTATGACAAGAAAAATCATGTATATCAATATATCGTCAGTATACAATATATTCTGCTCATATATATTTATATGCGCATTTTTTCTTTTACAGAAATGACGTTATAAGACAAGAATACATTAACTCTTTTTTCTTTTTCTTTTGGCTTGTTCACTTTTAACTTATTGTGTACCAACTATATCTTCATTGAAAATTCCGCCCATACTATATTTTTGAACTGTGAAGCGGTTTCTGGTACTATACACTTACAGAGGCGAATCCAGGATGTGGGTTGGGGGGGGGGGGGGGGGTTCTAAAAATTTTGTATCGTCGTGACGACTGTCAAACCTCATGGCTTACGTAAACTAAAATGCTTTAACTTTACTCACCTGAAATAAGAATCATAAAGAACAATACAATACTTTCGATAATTTAATAAAAAATACAATTAAATACCTAGCCAAAAAATGTCTTCGACCACGTCGAAACTACAAATACAAGTGGAATGACTAGAAAAGTAGGAAAATTTTCGAGCCTGTGAAGCCAGAAAGCAATGTTGTCACTTCTTTTATTATTTTTTTTAAAAGGAAATTAAGAACAAACAGTTGTAGTGATTTAAAATAAAATCAAGAATTATGCATTAGCTCTGGGGGGCTGAAGCCCAATAGCCCCCCCCCCCGATTCGCCACTAATCCACTTGGAACAATCTCAGAATGGTGTTGTGGTATGACGTTCGATGCTGAAGTGACGCCTGAAGAACACTTATGTTTTAATCACGAACTCATCACTTTTAAAAAATGCATCATAAGCAAACAATTGATTGCCTCGAGCCTACAGTGACATAAAGGATTACTAAATGGCAATATACAGCAAATCGGTAGACGTCTGCCAACTCATACACTCATATGCATATGCAAAATTTATAAAATGAGAAACATTTGGCGGTAATTTGAATGCAATGGCTCACAATCAGTTGTGGAGAATCGTGGAACGTTCAATCGTTGGCACTCACATTTTGCAGTGAAGATTTTGTCTCAAGGGCATTTAGGGGACCGTCTAGAAATTCATGAAGACGAAAAGGGATTATTTGTCTTACCCCGCTTCATAGAAAATTAATAATGATTTGAAGCTTTCATCAATGGTTTTGTTTCCTATGCATATTGCCTACATACATTTTCGTAGAAGTAGCATGTGTATTCGGGAAGATATAAAGGTTTCTTTAAGAAATCCCATATTTTTGTCCTCATATTTTTTGCTCATAACATACAGAGTTTTCAACCAAATCAAACGAAACTTACAGAATACATGACAATCTGATAGCAAAGCATTATATTAAAATTTGAAGTAATTACCTTGACTATTTGTGGAAATATGAGTATTTGTAGTAAATAATTTTTAAATGCGCATGCCTCGAAATATAGCATACTTTTTCTTTCGTAACGTCGAAGGCAGATTATAAAAAAATTCCAAATGAATGCCATTAAGATTTAGAAAGTTGTCGGCATTGCAGCGAGTAGAATTTATGTTGTTCTCTAAGAAAAACAAAATGACGAGGGTTTTTCCACAAATCAATATTTTTAGAACTAGAATCTTCGAACAACAATATTGAATTTTATTAAAGTTGAAGATCCTGAGTACGCATGTGTACTTATAAATTAAATACGTAATTAAAATCGGCTTTTAAAATTCCTTCGAGAGTTGATTATCTTCACGTTTTAGACATCCCTGAATCCGAAAAGATTCATTCTGTTTTTTCAGACTCAAGAAGTTCTGAAATGTGAAGACCGGCGATGTTATGAATGGCCAGTGAATTCTGCACCCAAACCCGAAAGTGATTCAATTAATTAATGGTGGGGGTCAGTGGCGGACTGGGTCTGAAAATAGTGGTTGCCAGGAGTCAGTGAGGGCCCACACATATCTACAATCATAACATTAATTCATATATATATATATATGTGATATTTTAATTTTTTAACTTTCCTAAATAATCTTAACAACACCTCATTTTAATTACTTCTACTTTCATCATATTTAACGCACTACAACTTTCTTTGCAAATCACGAGGTTCTAAAAGGGAAAATTCCCTCTTCTAGGTACTTAAGCGTTCTGCGCATGCATTTCGGCCCTTTTTCACGCCGGCATGTAAGCTTTCAACAACGACGCGCCGCTTGGGCGTAAATTTCTGAATTCTGGTCATGGAGCTGCAAACAAATTAAATGCTTTAATTATGAAGAAATAATGCCTGATGCCTAAATAAAAGAAGATTTGGACAAATGTCGTCTCTTCCCTGATGAAAGTGGACTGCCTTTCACCTTTTTTAAAGCCAGATCTTTCATATATAATTTTTAATATTTAATTATATTAATTTAAATCTATAATATTTAATAATTATACATTTAATTTTTCCTCGTCTTTAAAATAAATCCCTTCTAACACCCCTTAATTTTAAAAAATAAGATGATTTCTACGTTTAAAATAACCAAATTATGATTAAAATTATTTGATTTTAAATTCCGTAAGTTAAATATTTCGTATATGGTTTTAGCGACAAAGAATGAAAGAGAAATGCTGCCCATTAGTAAGGCGTCTGTTGAAAGAGCCAGGAACCTTTAAAACAAACTTCTGTGGATTATTTAGAGATTAGTAATGTGTATTGGTAATATTTCAGTAATTTGTAATTAAACTGGTATCATTAAAAAGATATTTTTTGAATTATAAATAATTCAAAAATCATTTGGTTAGATAGTATTTTTTGAAAATATTACGAAAAAAAGCCAAAATCTTGCTTAATTTTTAAGTAACTAAAATTTTAATTTACTTTTTTACTTTAAAAAGTTGAGAATTATTTTCATCTTATTTTGAAGAGCATGTGAGCCAAATTTCATACAGATCGAGCAAAATTATAGATTTGTACAAAATACTTTCTTATATTGTAAAAAACTTTTGATGTAGTAAAATGCAGTCCATTTTCGTTGTTTCGACAGTTTTTTTCTTTATGTCCAGTCTTTTTCTTTCTTCCTTCGTTACTTACGTTTTTGATAGATTTTATATATTATTTTGATAAATTTACTTTTTAGCAATTACCTTAAGCTCATCTTTCCAATTCAGGCAAGATAATCTTCCTGGTGATGATGTAATTCATTTATTTGTTATGATTAGGTTAAATTTTCACTTTATAATAAGCTAATAATGCGCAATAATTGTAGATTATAATTATGCAATTTTTTTAAAAAAAATAATCTTCATTGAATCTCGTGTTTTTTAGACTTTTTTAACAATTGAATGTAAAGACTTATATCATTAGTTTCGCTAGACACAAATACATAGTGCATCAAAAATTTATCTCAAATGCTAATACATTTCCTATCTACTGTTTTTTTTTCCCTTTGCACAACTAATTTCTTTCTCAGTCTTTTGTAGCAATTAATTCTTTCAACTTAACAAAAATGAAATAAGTTGGCGAATTTAAAGTTTGTTAATATAATCAAATTAAGACAATTAATAAGATGACGAGTTGGTTGGTAGCAGAATGGGGATCCTTCCATACATAACATACAATATAAACATACAATGATACTGCAATTGTAAACTAATTTTATCTAGTGTTTATTACTACAAAAGCAATGTAAAATTAGAGAAATTATAATTTCAGCTTACCTCTCAATTTTTTTCTTTCCTTTTGGAAGATGTGTTACGTATGTCCTTACTCTCTTCCGACTAAAAACAGACATAACACTTTTCTCACCAATTATTTTCCATGAAAGACAGACCAATACGACTGATGCCTTTTCACTCTTCGAAACACAAACTAACCCCAAACGCGTAAAGAAAAGCATGAATGTCGCCTTTCATAGATGCCATTTGGTGCCTTCAATGGGCACACTTTCTCCCACTCAACCCCACCCTAGTCACAGTTTTCGCCAAGAAAACCTTTTCCTACAGGCCAGTTCCCTCATTTGTCGGATTTATGACAGTAAAATGAAACTACAGAAAAAGAAAGAAAAAATCACCTCTTAAAGCCAACTCTCACAAGAACCGCACCCTTTCTGCACAAAGGGATGTAATTCCTTCCTTCTTTCCGGGGGCTTCCGAAACCAACAAAAAATCTTAATGAGTATTGCGACTCGACTTTGCACCCTGTCCCAATGCCCCGAGGGTTTGTGGGATGGCTGCAACATTCTGGAGAAACATCTGTAAATGATCGGAAATTCAAAGGAAGTGGACAGAGATCTCAGTACATTTCCTACGGGCAGTGATAGATTGCATGTGCAATCTTGAGTCGGAATTCGACCACCCGCTGTTCGGCTGGTCGAATTACGACGGCAGTAAACCCTCAACGACGGGTGTGGAACGCTGCAACATGGGCTGTTTTATTTATGTGCCTTAGAAAAGCTAACTGTAGAGAGAAAGTTCTTTTTTTCTCTCTCATACTTCCTGGGGGCCCACTTGCCATCGGGCAAGCTGGCAATCTCGCCAGTCCGCTACTGGTGGGGGTTGAAATTTTCATTTCCCCACAATTCCTTTACACTTGAAAATAGGAAGAAAATTCAAAATAGACGAATTATCGCCTTATCATAACGTAAAATTTTTGCATTCAAACTTTTTCAATAGTTATGAGTGAAAAGCAATTTTTCCTCCCTTCTCCTCCTCTCCCCCTTAACAAAGCATCTTTCAACCTAGGCATGTTACCCCTTGTTGGAAAGCTCTCGTCAATTGCAGTCTCTTCCACCTTCTTTCATTCTTGCAGTTCTAATCCTAATGAAAATAGAGGATGAAATGTTCTTTTCCTTATATCTCCGGGCTAAAGGAATCAAGCCTTCCGGCGTGACGACTGGGATTTTTTTGACTGATTGGGTCTAAATTTTGACACAAATCATAAATTTTAGAGTCAGACCACATACAAAATTTCATTTATGTAGTTGTTGCGTTTCTGAATTATTGCTTTCCCATAGCCACGACAACAGACAGTCAATCCTTTGACTGATTTGAAACACATCTACATCTCTGGTGGTAAAACTACAGCTAAAATTATATTCATCATTCTCATTATAAAATATCTCGTTTCTTTCTCTCTATGATTTCGGACTGAAAGAAAAGTTAAATAAAGTTGAATGTTTCAAAAGATAATGCGATGAAATTTTTACCAAATATTCCGTCTTATATAACAAATATAATACTTCAGTAGATTTTCAAAAATTTCTTTCAAAGTAAAAATAATAAGAAATAATAAATATTTTTGAAAATTTACTGCTGATTTAATTGAGCTATTTTAAAGTTCGACGGTTTATTTTATATTTTTTTTAATTTTTATAAATTTTTTATTTGTTTCTTCTCAGATTAATAGCCTTTTATTCATTCGTGAAAAACCGATGCTTCAACTTTCCCTCCCCTTCTCATCCGATACATGGTATAGTGGCATGTTTCGGTTGGCCAACCCAGCAACTTAAAGCAATAAAAATGGTGTTAGGAAAATTTTTGCACATTTCTTAAAAGTTTTGATGACAACTTAACTGGACTAATATTTTCTTTTATAATTCAGGGCTAAATTTTGAAGTTAATATTACGTCCTTATAAGTGTCGTTATTTTGATATATCCGATTAGGTGAGCGCCGGCTATGAGATAATTTATTGTGCTTATTACTGATTTTATTACGCATAATTGTTTATTTCCATCTTCTTTTTAGGAGGATAGGCCGAAGAAGACGTGATCTCGCGTATTATGTTTATGGCATTCATGAAATACATCATACAAGATTAAATAAATAAAATACTAATAAATGGAATTAAAATTGTGGAGGAGTTAAAAATAATAACAGAAAACTAAAAGAAGTAAGAATCTGGTGGATGATTTCATCAGAGGCCAGGCATCTATGCAGATTCAAAATTGGAATAGGTTTTCTGTAGAGGAAAAAGACTTTAAGGTACTAATTTAAAAATTTTTAATTTCCTCTTAAGGCCTGGACCTATTCTGGAGTGTATTGGAAAGAAAAGCATTTATCCACAAAGAAGAAATCAAAAACAGTCCTTTAAACATAGTTTGAAAAGAAGTTCTCAAAATCTTACTTCCTACAACATTTGTGGAACAAAGGAAGGACGCCGTACCAACGGGCGTTACAATGTAAACAAGGAAAATAGATGCATGCACCTACCTCCATCAAGTGAGGAAAGCACTAACTATAGACTTGAAATTTTTTTTTGATTTTTTAAAAAAGATTTTTAAGGTTTTTATTTTATTTTTTATAAATTTTTTTTGATGTTTTTATGTATTTATATAATTTTTATTTTCATTTTTTTTATTTTCATTATTGCTTCTATTAATTTTTGTCTTTTAGATATTCATACTTTTTTTTGTCTTGTTAGATATTCAATACAAGATTCAATACAACCTTAAAAATCTCGTTCGTTCTGGATCCGAAGCTCTGACTATGCGTAGCGCTCCATTCCTGACGCTCTTCTTAGTCGAGAAGAAATCGTATACATAAGCAGCAAGCTCAAGGCACCTCACTCAGCCGAAGAAATTCAAAGTTTTTACAAGGAAATTGCTGGCGATTGTCCTCTGCATCCCACACCCCGGTCCTTGACGCACTACTGACATCTAGACGTTCGAAAAACTCTGACCTTCAATCGAGAACTACCACATGGGATAAGTAAACTTGACTTACCTCTACCTCTGCGTTCATCGCCAAGACGATTTTATTAGCTTCTGTCATCTTATGCCGTCTCTTAGGCTGGTCATTCGCGATCACTCCACGCCACGAAAAGGACTCCTTGCTATGTCATTGTTTAGCCCGTCCATTTAGGTAGTTAATTCACGACCGCTCCACGAAAGTCAAATTTATCCACTGCCAGTCACTCCGATTTCCACGGTCCTACCTGCATTTATGGCCCGGCAATCCAAATAGAGAGATGGATATTTGGTCGGGTTGGATATCCAACCTTCCTCTTCACGCCACGTCACTTCCGACCCGTTTCCGCACTGGCGATCGGTTTTGGCGTGGAGTTTTCATATTTGCGTGGCACTCTACGCCATTCTGCTTTTTAGCGCATCCATTTAGTAAGGATACTGACGGCCACGCCACAGCTGCTTCACTCCAATCTCTCTGCGATTGCTTTCCTAGAGTATACCGCAAGCCCTCCCCACTCTGCACGCTCCCCAAAAATTTCCCTCCCAAAATACATTCACCAACCGGCCTATTCCAAATGGCACAGAGCCATGAAAATTGGAAATGGTTGGATATCGAATCTTTCTCTCCATGCCACGCCAAAACTGACCTGTTTCCACGTTCATGGAGTGATCTTATTTGCTTGGCGTACTCGTGAATGGCCGGTTTCAGGCTGGACATTCAAGCCTACTCCTCCCCAAAACCATTGTAATAAACCGATTAGAGTTGGAGCGATAGATTCGATATTCAACTTGCCCCGAAATCCACCAATCCATTTGAACTGCCAGGCCATAAATCAGCATCGACGGGATTAGATGCGTGTTTGTAGGGGGCGACTTGGAGTGCGTTATGCACTGAGGAAATCGGAGGGGAAGTCGTGGTGACTAGTAGTGGAAGCATTTGTGTTGCGTGGAGTGGCCGTGAACGAACTTCCTAAATGGATGGCTAAACAATTAAATGATATGGAGGTTCTACACTATATGCCCAAAAGTATCCGGACACTTGCAGATTTTCACATTTTTTAGAATTTCTCCAGAATGGTTTAACTGATGGCCTTTAAACTTCGTACATATAAAGAATTGACAATAACTCACATTTTACATTGAAGATTCGGTCCTGAGGGCAATTAGGGGACCGTCTACAAACTGATGAAGACAAAAACGTTTTTGTCCCACCCCGCTTCACAAAATACTAATAAGAAGATGAAACTTTCAGAAATGGTACTGTATAATGTATGTAATATTTACAGGAATTTTCGTAAATTCAGCTAAACTATTTGGGAAGATTTAAAGGTTTTCTTTAAAAATCTCAAATTTTCCCACCTGTTTTTTGCTTATAACATACAGAGTTTTCTGTTATATTACACGAAACTTACAGAAAAGATGACAATATCTTAGAGAAGCATTTTGTAAAAATTTAGAAAAGAATGTTTGAATATTACAGGAATTATGAGCATTTTTAGTAAATAATGTTTTACTGCGCATGCGCGAAACATAATGTAATTTTTATTTCACAACTTTAAAGCAGGGCAACATATATAAAAAGTTCAGTTCAATATCATTAGTATTCAGAAAGATACCACCATTACAACGAGCAGAATTTTAGCTCCTGTAGAAGACAAGCTAAAAGATGGGGGGTTATACACAAATTGATATTTTTTAAACTTATATCTTTAAATAGTTATATTGAATTGTATAGTGGTTAGAATTTGCTGAATACCCATGAACACATCTAATATTCGTAACGAATAAAAAATATATATGTAGAATTATTAAAATATTTTAAGAAAAGAAATTAATTAGATAAAAAAATCGTCTCGCCATAAGAGAAATATATTTAAAAATATCGTTTGGCCGTAAAATTGCACTATGTAACTTGTTAATAATTATGTAAATAATATAATTAAAGTAATAAAATTTTTGTTATCTATGGTGCCTAATTAGCTGGAATTTAAGTTATGCACGCAATTGATAAGTCTTCATGGGTATTCAGCAAATTCTAACCACTATACAATTCAATATAACTATTTAAAGATATAAGTTTAAAAAATATCAATTCGTGTACAACCCCTCATCTCTTAGCTTCTCTTCGACAGGAACCAAAATTCTGCTCGTTGTAATGCCGATATCTTTCTGAATACTAATGATATTGAATTGATTTTTTTTAAATATAAGTTGCCCTATATATCTGGCTTTAAAGTTGTGAAAAAAATTACACTATGTTTCGCGCATGCGCAGTAAAACATTATTTACTAAAAGTGCTCATAATTCCTGTAATATTCAAACATTCTTTTCCAAATTTTTACAAAATGCTTCTCTAAAATATTGGCACCTTCTCTGTAAGTTTCGTTTAATATAACAGAAAACTCTGTATGTTATAAGCAAAAAACAGGTGTGAAAATTTGAGATTTTTTAAGAAAACCTTTATATCTTCCCAAATATTTGAGCTGAGTTTACAAAAATTCTTGTAAATATTATGCATATCATACATTACTATTTCTGAAAGTTTCATCTTGTTATCAGTATTTTGTGAAGTGGGGTGGGACAAAAACGGTTTTGTCTTCATCAATTGGTAAACGGTCCCTTAATTGCCCTCAGGACTGAATCTTCAATGTAAAATGTGAGTAATTGTCTATTCTTTACAGGTCCAAAGTTTTAAGACAGTCAGTTAAACCATTCTGGAGAAATTCTAAAAAATATGAAAATCTGCAAGTGTCCGGATACTTTTGGGCATATAGCGTATGTGGTTAATAGGTTATTATGCATGTTTACCACGGTTATTATTCCTAATCACCGGTTATTATGCATAATAATCGATTATCCACAGTGACCCAAACATCACCACGCCATTTGCATGGAGTGGAACACTCGTGAGTAAGCAGCTTCAGGCACCTGTTGCGGGTGGAGCGATTCGGCATGCCTTGGCAGAGCGAATGTGCTGGACTTCGACCTTCGTTTAATTTGTTAAGGAAAGAAGAAAGATGCGTACAAATACTGCTTTTTTTGTAAGACTTGAAGTTGAATAATAAAAATATTAAAACTATTTGTAAACATTTTCATTTAACTCGACTTGTTTCATGTTTATAAAGAAGATATTTATATAGAATTAATTTTTCACTCATTTTCTGATGTGCTAGAATGTTGAAACTTCGTACACTTGTGTGCTAATGATGACGACACACCATTTTAGTATTTTCAGAACTTAATTGTAATTAATTTAACTTTAATTTCATACTAGTGGCGAGACAAGCGGCAGTGACTTTGAGGAAGAATTGATTTCAAGACTCCATAATATGTTTACAATATTGAATTATAAATACTATGTTGGGATTCAATGCTCATTTCCTTTCCTCCCTTCTACTAAAGTTCTTGTTCAATTGTCCGCCATTTAATAATATGGAATTAAACGAAACTCCATTGCTAGACTTGCAAACACATAAAAAAAAAACGCGCAAAGGTGTTGATGTACTTTCTGGGCGAAAGACAGCATGTTGGAGAATGAAATATTCACTACTTTCTGGATATGGAAAGAATCTAAAATTCTTTCCATATGATTAAACTGGTAATATTCATCTATGAACGCTTTTTATTGTGTTGTCATTGTATTATTTTTATCTAATATTTTCCAAAGTAAATTTAAATGCCTTTCAGCTGTTTCTTTGGAATTACCTAATGTTAAACGTTTGCCTTCGATTATTGGTAATTTAACAATATACCTACCGGTTTCATCCCTCTTATGAGTGGAAAGAAAATGTTCCTCAAAGTATGGTTTTTCAAGGGTTTTCATTCATATGGATCATATGTGTTATCAACAGGAAAATATTCTAATTACTCTCGAATGTGTATACGGACAGCGATAGTAAAGTCAGACACAACGACATGTCTGACATAATATTACTGAAATTGAGATGAAAATATGATTCTCGAACAGCATCTATGAGAATGTTGAGTCCTTACGTCTCGAAACATTCAAAAAATAGAATACTTGACGAAATAACTCAAACAGAATCACAGAATGACCAGTATTGACCTGCTACCTGACTTTTTTTATAATTATTCTGCGATTCTCTCGTTGCTATCCGAAATAAATTTTGTAACTACCATTGCCACTCACGCTTATTAATCCACCTTCCTCTTTGCTTTCTAAACTCTTTCTTCCCTACAAGGGCCGCCCCTTTTAGTTGGGTTTGTGGTGAGGTAGGGGGCTTCGTCGCCGTGGTGAGGGAAGAGATAAAGTAGGGAATGGATTGTCGCTAGCCGCAACCATTCATGCCGCATGGCCAGGCTGTAGTCAGTGAAGAAAGGAGTTACCACTGAGGTGTGTGATGTCTGCATATTCTCTTAGATGAAATCCATCAATTAAAGCTGTATGTCTCCACCCCATGTGCACGAATATATCAAATCATGGCTAAAGACCTGAAAAGAAAAAAACACATACAATTTGTGAATGTGAAATGTTAACTTGTGTACTGATGAAGAATGGGCCTTACATACATTGTCTCTAGCTCATTTATTCATGTAACTGAACCATGA
>BGPR01004330.1:94317-114663 GCA_013235015.1 Araneus ventricosus | reverse complement strand
TTTACTCTCTCGTATAAACGAAGAATACAAAGAGAAAGTATTGTAATAACTGCAAAAGTAGGACCTTAAGGTTTTGATGAATCTCCATATTTTCAGGGGAAAAATGAATTTTGGAATTATGACAGTCTGTGAACACTATAACTTAAAAACAGAAAAGAGTTAGACAAATTAAATTCGAGGCACAGTCGATATTGTAGATCTACTATATCAAATTTCGGAGGAAATCTGTCGACGGTACAAAGAGATATCTGTCCAACCGTGTAACCAACCAAACACAATAGTTTAAAAACTCAACGAATTAGATACACATTTCACATCTGGAATTGCCAAAACTATGGAAATTCAAATTAGCCATTTATAAAATCGGTATAGACCCTTGAGACCCAAAGGTATGGTTTTTTACCAATTTTCACAAAAATAGAGATTAATACTCTTGATAGGATTATGTAACATTATATATATATATATATAATTAATTTACTAATTTTACATTAATTAATATTATGAATAGCTTAATTAATTAATATAATTAACTGATCGAATTAATTATACAAAATTAATAGATGTCAGCATGGGACCATCCAAAGCACTGGACAGCGGGATTCAAGGGCTTTGTATGGAAAGAAACTTAAAAAAAAAATAAAACACAAATATCCATTAAAATGACACGGGGTCCCTCAAGAGGATCGTGTGATGATTAGGTACAAGAAAATCCAACCAAATAGAATGTCAATTAGTGAATCGTAAATCCTGTCATAATTAAAAATAATTCGCAGACAATTTTTGCTGTTTGACTTACAAAATATATTTCAGGGGAAAAAAATTAATTTGAACCGTAAATTCTGTCATAATTAAAAAACACATTAGCGTGCAATTTCTTGCCGCTTTAATTCTTCAAAAAGTTTACTTTATCAATTAAATTTCCCTTTATTAAAAATAAAAGGAAATCTCTTTTTTTTTCCTACAAAGGTGAGTGAGTCATCTTACTTTTAAAACGAAAGAAAAGCTTCACAATGAAATTATCGCAAGGAAAAATGGAAATTTTAGAAACATAAAACCAAGGACATTCTTTGCGTTCTTTTCGTAAGAAACCTTAGAGTTTCGCAAAACCCATGGTATGACATCATTGAAATTTCAACTGACGTCACAAAATTCCATTCCAAGTAGTGATATAATATCATCGAATAAATCAGAAAGAAAATAAATTCGCGATAAATAATCTCCGTCGCCTGCAATACTGATCAACCGACGCTGCTTTGAAGAATATATGAGTCTTTATCGTTATCTGATTTCTTTTGTAAATAGCATTTGTTTGGGGACGATATGGCCAACCTTATTCCCTGCACGTTCGCTTGTTTTGTTATTTAAGGTATTTCTTTGAATAAAAACGTAAATTCAAAACGTAGTTGTGCGTTATATAGATAAAGCAAAAGGAAAACAATGTATTTTTTAAATAAAATAGCGTATGTATGTTTTGTAGATTCATATGACGGCGAAAATTCAAGCGTCGAGATATATTCCTTAAAGATTTTTAATTTATTAGCTCATATTTAGTTTCCCAAAAGCACTTATTTTTTGTATCACCTTTTTACTTTCTCATTTACAAAGAAAAAGTGTCGTGATCTTCGAATAAATCCTTCTTGAGGTTTCGACGTTTAACTCCTTCAGTCCAAAAAAAAAGACAACATTTTAAATCATGTCTGTTTGTCTGTGAACAACACCAGCACGCAACGAACTAAACGAATGGAATTTGGTTTGTGGTCCTTTCACCAAAATTGTACATCAAATTTTTGTAGCAAAACTGCAGATCATGTCGCTGAATTGTAACCATTGTTACAAAAGTCTTTCTGTGGGTGTATGGTGTAAACAGTCCAACACGCAGGATAATAGAGAATGAAGGTTTATTCACAAATATGCAGGAAAACACGTAGCACAGGTACAGGAAACAATAGTTCTTGCACAGATCAGCAATGTAAACAGACAACAATTCACAGGTAATAACAGTTCAGTACTTTGATATTTATTTAGCAACACAAACAGTCAGCAAATAACTAATAACGACAATAACAGCGCTTTCAATAGCGTTCAGCTCACCAGCTTCCTAGCTCGCACTGCAGACGAAACTCTGAAGTCGTTCCCAGATCAACACTGTCCCCTCTGATCCAAACGCGGTCCTTATATACTCTCTCCAACAGTCGTGATGTCACATGGAGTTTTCTCGTATATTCAAGCGTATTCCCTTTCTTAATAGAGATATCGAGAAAAGGGTCGCATTTTCTGGAATCATCTATTTGTCGCCAAGGTCAGGGGTTTCGGAAAGGCCGATGCCCGTCACTCCATACTTACCCCTGTAAAACTCCCTCCTCAACTATAAGACTATCGAGGCAGGAAAGCGACATTACATCTTTGCAACACTATTATAGTTTGGACGAAATCTGTCAAAGAAAAGCATCTCGTACGTCCGCGTGCATGGGAGAACGGCAATTCACAAACGCAATGAGTTAGATGGAAAATTTTTGGCTTATAGTTTTACCCCCGCAGATGAGTAATAAATTTTGGACGAAATCCGTTAACGGGTGGACTGCCTGATGGTCTCCCTATTCCTGTACAGGTGTTAAGGAACTCCACTGCATAATTGGAAGGGAAGTACAGAACATCGATAGGAATCATAATCACATAGAAAAGCATGGTCTGAAATACCACCCTCAAGTGATAAAGACATAATAAGGACACAATATAGAAAGCAGTGTAAAGCGCTTTATTACTCAAGAAGAAGAGTACAACAATAGTCACAAGATTCATGGGCGGAGTTCGAAATTTTACCTATTTACACCGATGCACGCATGACGTCTACGCTGCATAGATTATCGATCATTCTCGAAGATACCGGATAGATCGCAGCTTATTGCGATAGATCGTAGCAGGAGTGATGGCAAATACATGTTAGAATGTACCTGAGTTTCGTACAGAAGGGCCTTCAAGGCACCCGAGATAAAAACAAGAGGAGATAAATCAGGTGATCTGGAGGGCCATGCGACAGGACCACCACGACCAATCCATCTGCATCCAAGCAACCGGTAATTGCATCGGCACTGTGAAGGATCCATGTTCAGACAGGTGCTGATTGCATATAAATGAATATTTGGTGATTTCGTCTGCATATCGTTGGAAATCTTTCCCGATACAATCGTATAGCAGCGCGTCCGTTTCCACTAGCTAGTACATATGTTATGGTTTCTCATGGGTGTGGTTTTATATCCAAATTCAATAATGATCTAGTTTGTCCTTTTACGATTTATTAACACGCACGCACATACACCACTACGACATAAATATATAAAAGTAGAAACAAACACATGGCTTAGAGCCGGATCAAATTCTACACCCGCTCGGGGGTAGGGTCAGTATGAATCTGAAAGTGAATCCCTTCGGGGGTGCGGATGTGAATTCTACTTTTCCCTTTCTAGGGATCACTGTAGCCAAGTTGCCACAACATGCACGACGTGAATACCCACCAATTCCGCGTTCGTGAGACGATTCATGTTGACGGCACTCCGTCGGCGTCTACATGAGGAATAGGGTAGAGTGAAAAAAATGAAAGTCTTAAATTTGCAACGCCTGTATGTGGAAAAGTTGCCTATTACATAGCCTATTTATAATACGAAAGCTCAGCTAAATCAAATTAAATCTTTGACTGCCCAACTAACCTTAAAATTCAGTTATTTCGCCTGATTTGTCACAAAACTGACAAAAACACATTCAGAAATTATAATAGCCCTGTTTTCAAACCAAGAATGGTTGAAATAAAATTGCCAGAGATATCAAAAGTTATTAGGGATCAAAAGGCAATTCGAGATATGGTAATTGGAAATATTCTGTATCATCACAAGATATTGTACGAATTATTCACGATGTTTTCCGCTATTTGGAACGCTGCACAATATCGTGAAGATATCATGGCAATATTGAGGAGCATCTTGTACTAATAGGGTTGATATAAAGCAAGCAAAATGCTTGAAAAAAAGATTTCAACGCAAACACAAGGTTGCAGAAAGAAGTCAAAATCTTCAGTTGCAAGACAGTGAATTAAAAACAGCTAATAGACTTTCTCCTTCGGTTATGGGGAACATTTTAAATTGCTCAATTTCATCTGATGAACATGAAAATATTGAGTTTAAACGAAGTGAAACGAAAAACACAATTAAAAATCAAGATTCTTCTTCAACTTCGCAAATGAGAACTGCACTTCCAATTGTGGCACAGACATGTAACAGAACTGGTGTTTCTGATACATCAGCAGAAATTCTTATAAATGCAGCTTTAAAAGATATGGGAATAATTAACAAAGACTATTCTTCTAAAATAGTCAAACGTAGTAAAATCAGAAGGGTAAGGATAAAAAACCCTCAGTGACTTGAAAAGGAAAAATGAGGGAAAACACTCTTCATCGGAGTATTGGCACTTCGACGGGAGTTTGATTATGGTTAAGGAAGGAAAAAGGGTAGCTAGACAAAACACAACAGAACAGCATGTTGTTCTAATTTCAGAACTAGGACCTGCGTGTCTTGGTCATGCCACTCCTATATCTGGCGCTGCTCGTGATATTCAAACAATCATATTAGTTTCTTTAGAAAAAGTTGATCGTTCTAAGTTGCAAGCTGTTGGTTGTGATGGCACAGGGGTTAATACAGGTTCTGAAAATGGAAAAATCTGGAGACACCTAGAGCTTTCAGTGGGACATCCTCCGCAATTATTTGTTTGTTACATGCAAATGAATTGACATTACGTTATCTATAGTAACATTTGTACGGAAAAACTACTAATCCAAAACTATATTGTGGAGAAATTGGGAAAAAAATTAGAATCGTATGAAAAACGCCTGTAATAAACTGTGAAAAGATAGAAAAAACTCTGCCTGATGTTGCCCTTGATGAACTTAATACTGGTTAACGCTATCTCAACGAAATGTGTACTGGAATGTTAAAAGGAAATATTTCATTAAGCTTGTCACAAAAGGATCCAGGAAAAATGATTCCTTTCAGGTGATTAACAATAGCAAATTGAATTTTGAGGATATATGTTTCAAGAAAAGAGAACCATTGGGAGGGAGGGTACCCCAAGAGAGATTGAAAGTTTTAACAGAAGAATATTATTAGAGTACTCCCATGCGCATGATTTGGTATTAATACTCAGTCATCTTGTCGGTAAGGGAGTCTCAACACTTTCGCAGCATAATAATAAAAAAAATCTCCATTTCTGCCTGAAGAGTTAATGAGAACAATAGATCAAACATTGCAAAGAAACTCCATATTTTGGTCATCCAGAAAATATTTTGGTGACAATATTGGCCGACAGTCGAAAGCACGTGAAAAAGTTGGACCTTCGTATTTAAATGAGGACAAAACCTGCCGAAATTGGTATTTTACGATTTCCTTATCATTCACAAGCAGTAGAGAGCTGCGTCAAATTAGTTCCTGATTCACTAGCTGCGGTGTGTGGCACTGCTGCACGAAATGGATTCATGAGATAAAGAATAGCATCCAGAATTGCATTATTGAAATATGAAACCAAAAATCGAAATCTCCAAGTTCTATAAGGCCATTATTCTAAATGTTAGGGAACAAACAAAGGTTGGAATGGTGGTGGGACTCCATATGAAGCACCTCTATGCGGCGAGTTCAGGGCTGTTTTCACACAGAAAAAAGTGAAGAAGTGCATGAAAAATTCATAAGTCTTAAAGATGTCTATGGCAAATTGGTAGCCAAAGATTACATTGTAGGAAGCTCAAATTTCAAACAAATGATTACACTTATAGACAGCAACTTTTCCGCAGATTGGTTAATAAATTGTTTAGTGTACGATATTGTAGAGTCTGCAATATTGCCATGATATCTTCACGAAATTGTGCAGAATTCCGAATGGCGGGAAACGCCGTGAAGAATTTGTACAATATCTTGTGGTAATAGAGAATATTTCCATTCACCATTCTTCGAATTGTCTTAATCCGTAAAAAATTTTGATTTCTCTGACAGCTTAATTTCAACCACTCTTGTTTTGAAATCAGAGCTATTATAATTTATGAATGTGTTTTTGTTAGTTTTGTGACATATTAAGCGAAATAGCTGAATTCTAAAGTTATTTGAGCAGCCAAAAATTTAATTTGATTTAACTGTGGTTCCGTTATAAATAGGCATTCTAATAGGCAACTTTTCCACATACAGGCGTTGCAAATTTAGAAGTTTCATTTTTTTCGCTCGACCCTAATGAGGAACCCGCATGTTAAGATCGTGAAAGGTCGCATATAGCGCCAATTATTCATTTCCGACTATGCTTTCCTATGTGATTATGATTCCTATAGATGTTCTTTACCTCTCTTCCAAGTTTGCACGTGGACCTCCGAATATGTATATGTGAACGCGATAACTCTAAAACCCAACGAGCTGAAAGAATTAAATATTTTGTATGCGGTCTTGAAAGTAAAATTCCAGATTTGCGTCAAATTTCGAACCTAGCCGATCAATGGGGTCCAAAATGCATGCTCAATTCTCTTCAGTATACTAACAATATACAAATAAACACAAATCGCGCACCTTGTTATGTAAGTATTACGAAAAAGGCCTGGAAAGACAAATTTCGTACCTAGCCGATCAATGGGATCCAAAATGCAGGCTCAATTCTGTTCAGTATACTAACAATATACAAATAAACACAAATCGCGCGCACCTTGTTATGTAAGTATTACGATCAAGGCCAGGAAAGACAGTCCTGTAAGCTTATTTTGTTCTTGAGTAATTTTAATGAAATCAATTAAAAGTACTGAAATTAGCAGGATCATATTTCATCTGTCATTTGCCTATATGTGAATTTCGGTGTTTGCGTTCTTGGATTATAAATTTGGTTACCGTTTACCAGTTGCTCAATAATCAATTTTAAAAACGAATACTAAGAAGTAAATTTGCAGATAAAAGTGAACATATTCGATTAAAACTTAAATCTAACAGCAAAAACTTTCATGTTATACTTTTTTTCCAAATGTTATTGCTGTAGCTTAAAGCAGTATCTGTTTGAATTGATTAAAAAAGTGGTTTTGAAAAGAATTTGCAAACAGGTTTCAATTTATATTTTATTATTTATTGAATTTAATTAAAATATCAAATTAAATCTGTAAGAAATAAAAACAGATGCCTTTCTCCCAAGTATCTGCTTGTCAGGCTCTCCGATGCACTGCTAACCTGAAAAAATTATACAAATCTTTATTTGTTACTCATACACTTTGACGTCACTTATCTTCTATACAAAATAGCATTATTTTGAAAATGGTAATGATCTTTTTCAAGAACATTGATGACAAAATCGATGCAACTACAGTTCGAAATATTTCCTCCTTTAAGATTATAAGAAATATTAGACTATTTTTCAGATATTTTAGCTTTAAATTCATTGTAATATGAATTGTTTACACTTAATCATACGGTTTTTGACCATATCTAAAGAATGAATAAAATTGTGTAATTTATTTGTAACAATAACTTAAATACTCTAATCCGACTAAGACTTTGTTTTGATTTCCTTTTTAAAGATTTTATCTGAGCAAAATTTAAATAAAGTTATCTTTTCCAAATAAACTGTACTTAAAGACTTAAAATATTGAAAGTTATAAAATTCCAAATTGTTTTTTTATTCTACAAAAAATAAATATATGTAATAAATCCTTTTCATCCACGCTTTTAAAATTATATTCACTTTCTTAGCTTGATCATCTGTTCCCGATCAGCTTCGGAGTGTCTTCAAATACCGAATCAGCAATTCCTTATCTATTGCATTCGAAATCAAGGTATTCACCGCTTCAAAGTTATAAAAAGTCTAGCCGCTAATTTGGCGTTCTCTCTCAACACATATGTCGATGATATGTACAAACTTCCCCCGAGCAGCATTCATGGAATTGCCATGGGTTGGAACCACCAAAAAATTATTTAAAAATATTTATCTAATAATCGTTTATCTCTTTCATCGATTTTAAAGCTGCATTAAAAGATTTTAAATACTTTGAGAAATGACTGCAATCCTCTTCATTGAAGGCTACATCAGGTTTTAAAGGTGAAGTAATCCATGTTGTTAAGGAAAAGACAGCAGTTGTTAAATCTTCATTTATTCCATCGTAGACAATAGTATGTTACTTTTCAATAGTTAAAATAATCATATTATACGAGTATCCATGACCAGATTGGAAAAGGTAACGCGCGACGTTGTTATTCGTTTACATGTTGGAGTGAAAAAAAGGCAGACAGGAATGCGCAGAACGCTTAAGTACCCAGAGAAGGGAATTTTCCCGGAACGACTCGTGACTCGAAAAGAAAGTTGTAGTGCGCTTATTACAATGAAAGTAGAAGTAATTAAAATGAGGTGTCGTGAAAAGGTTATTTAAGAAAGTTAAAAAAATTAAAATATCACATATATTTATACTACATATGCCTTGATACATACTAACAGTGGCGAATCCAGGATTTCGGTCGGGGGAGGGGCTGAGGTATAAAAAATTTTATATCATCGTGACGAATGTCAAACCTTATGGCTTATGTGTACCAAAACACTTTAACTTTACAGACTTTACTAACCTGATAATAAGAATCATAAAGAACACTACGATATTTTCGATAATTTAATAAAAAACACAATGATATAACTAGCAAGAACATGTTTTTGACCGCGTCAGTGTTATAAAAGTGGGAAAAGTTTCGAGCCTGTCAAAAGCCAGGAAGAAATGTTGTGGCTTTTTTTAAAGGGAGATTAAGAAAAAAGCAGCTGTAGTGATTTTAAATAAAATAAAGAATTCTGGTCTAGCTCTGGGGGGGGGGGGCTGCGGCCCGCTTGCCCCACCCCCCGCTGGATTCGCCACTGCATACTAAGAATCAAAAAGTTTCGGTGCTGTGCAGCTATTTAAAAACAATAACTTTATTTTGAATAGACCATTTCGAATGCATAACGACATAGCAAGTTCTTTCAAAGTCATTCGATTCACTTAAGATGGGCTCATCACGCACTTTCTTTACTGGTGCGCAAACATTTCATGTGAGATGAGCTAGATAAGAAACTCGGTAATAATTTTAAAGATATTTAATTCCCAACCGGCAGGAAAAAAGAAATAAATTTCGCAAATCACGCTTCACCATCAGTGAAGGAAAGTGTCAAAACGTATAAGGGAGGAAATCGCCCACACGAAAAGTACGACTCATTTATTCAACTATCAAAAAAATGTCAAAACACTGACTGACTGCAGGCAGAGAATCCAATTTCCACGTGTCCTCCCAATCACTCAAGGTCGAATGAATTTCCATTTTCATCTAACCGTTTTCAAACCAGTCCCCTACGGCCGAATAGGAAGAAAATACGCTACAGATTAAGATAACCATCGGCAATTGTTGACGAAGGGCATAGAGCAGCAGCCATTCATTCTTTGGCGAAGCCTTCGTCAAAAAAGCGAGTATTAAAAAAGAAGAATAATACATTGTAGTTCCCACTTCTCGCCAAACCAGGAAATTTGTCGGCAATGGCTGGCACTTTTTATTGGAGGCCTGTTCTGCGTACTTGATAGGCTCTGGTGGTCAAATGTCACGGTCATACCGATTAATCTTGAGAGACAATGTTTAATTATGCTTATTTGTGCGTAAAAAGTCTGTGGCACCTATCGAGATTGTGTCATAAATCAAGGTTGGTAATATTTAATTCTTCCTGTCGATAATCATTGCGCACCTTGGGTTGCATTCAGTCTGTCTGTATCGATTTGATTCATTAAAATTCAGTGGCACAGCTACGCTTTTTTTTTTCATAAAGTCATGGTCGTGTCAGAAATGTTAGAATTGCATGTTTGGAAAATCCTCTTTGGCTTTTATAAACATCATAAATTAGGTATATTTAAAGTGGCCATTCATTATTCGAAGCAAATGATAATTGAACAAACAGTTGGGACGCCAATACGTGTCTGATGAATAAATTCACCATTATGGTGTCCATTAAGCTTTTTACGAGTTCTTCCTAAAAGAAATATCAAAATGTCAAGAACAGCACTTATTAAACTTGACTTACAAAGGTTTTATTTTGCTGCTTCGATAAATAAACAGACAGCAGGACATTATTTTCTACTTCTTGTTAAATTAATGATATGTATTCGATTTCTGTAGGTTCATGAAAAAAACGCAGGTGAGCCATTTGAGATATTTGATTTTGTAAAAGATCTCAGGAAGAAGAATGAAAGAGAACAAATACCGATGTTTTATCAGTACTGCGCATGCATAAATTTTGGAGAGATAAGTGAAAGCAAACATCGATAGACAGATATTCAAATCCTAAATGGAAGTGTGGTTGGTTATCTTGAAATGAAGTGCAGTTGAAACGATGAAGAAATAGCTGAATAATAAAATGCTACGCAAAAGTCAAGTTTGTTAAAATGAATTCAACAAATAATAGTTCAAATAAATACTGATCAGAGTTAATATTTAAAGACTCGTCCAGATGATAAAGATAAATTAACGTTTGAGTAATCTAGAAAATCTTTACCTCTTCAAAGGGTATTAATCTTTTTTATTCAAAAAAATAATGATTCTCGTTTGGGTAAGAGGTTTCTAACGAAAAAAAGATTTATTTTTCTGATCAACAGGTGTGCATAAATTCTCTAGCATTATGTCATAAGTCTTTAAGTCTATGCCATTAAATTCCAGGTTCATTTTTACGTAACAGGTAAATTATACTGGTGCTAAGTGGATTAACCATGAAATGCACTCAAGCAGAAACATCCAAAGTATCCGATTTTGTCTATGCTCAAAATCGGCAAATATGTAGGCTGCACAGATAAGTAATACAGTAAAAAGAAGTATTCATGCTTGTAGCGAAGTTTAAACAACATAGTCCAATTTTAATACAGCCAGCATCACACACGAAAAAAAAAATCCATTATATAAGATGTAAATGCCAATAATTTTGACCCCTAATGTAATAGCTTTCATGTTCTAAGACCTCGCTTCCAAAAACAGTGGAGTGACGAAGGTAAATGGCCCCCGGGACTAAATATTTATTTTTCGCACCCTCCCAGTCTGATTCGTCAAACCTCTGGCATTAAAAACTTAAAATAAACCCAAAAATATTGGCTTCAAGGACATCTACACCCACCCACCCACCCTTTCCCACTTCTCGCTACGCCACTGTTCAAAAACTATGGTTTATACTTACTTACATTTGCGATCAAAATTAAGGACTATCATCCTAACCATCAGATTAGTTGATATTTTCACATATATTTTACCAAATTATATTTCTAGGTTCCCCGAGAATTGAAATAACAAGACTAACTATTATCCTAACCATCAGATTTGTTGATATTTTCGCATATATTTTCCCAAATTACATTTCTAGGTTCCCCGAGAATTGAAATAACAAGAACTGTTCCACAAACAATTGGAAACATTCAGGCAACGATTTCCTCCGGTCGGTGACCCCCCTTCAACTCTGACGTTCTGTAAGTCTTAATCCAATATATTTTCCTGGCACGTCTCAAGTAGATATTGACAAGTCCCTTCCGCCAAAAGACAAAACCTTATCAGATAATTTTTCAAGCCGCCATTAAGTATGAGAGGGACATCCGTAGCAGTGTCGAAAATGAATTACTTCAACAAATTGTGAAGACAGGAAGGATACAGAAGATACCAGTCAAAGAACCGGACCTCTCTAAAACGTAATTGCTATTAACTAATTCGTATGAAGCCGTCGTTTCCTATAATTCCCTTGGGAAATATTGTGTATCTGGGGTGGGGTGGGGGCTCTTCCATGTTCGCCCTCGGGTGACTGGATCCTGACCCCATTTCGTGCCTCTTCAAGAGGTGGTTCTGGCGACCGAATCCCTTGTAATTGCGTTCATAGAGCAGAAAGCGAACGCGTAATGAAATAATAATACGAGGAGCACTTAAAAGACTCAAAAATAGATTGGCGAATTTGGCTGACTTTCCAAGAAGTTATTGTTGGGTCCGGAAAATTAAATACGCTCATTCATTGGCTTTGTTTGACACATGTTCTGCTATTGGATCTGTTACGTATTCATCTGACATAAGAGATTAACTTTTATTTAAAGATAATGTTCCTAAAGAAAGCTGATTTACTCTGCATTAACAAACTTGTTTAATTGACTTTTTTAACGTATGCTTAGTTCTAAGTGAATTTTTAACATAGACTTAATTTTTTTCATAGACGGTTCAACTGACCGAAAATGTCATGACAAAAACCAGATGAGGCTTTCTTAAATTCAGTAATGCGGTAAATAAGAAAGCCGCAGTAATATAACCGAAGGACAATCTCGATTTTGGAATCTTGTCCCTGATTAATTTTCCCAGTCCCCCCTTTTAAGCAAATAAATCGTGCTAGATTTTTTTGAAATGATTTCATTTATTTAATTTTTAAGAATTACTGTGTGTCTGAGGAATTTTTCCGAACTAACTTTCAATGTACTTAGAATATAGTCACCTTATTTAAGTGAATAATCCCAGTTCCATATCGTAATTTTTTTAATGATATTAATTTCACTGTAAGCGTGTACTACGTATCTTTCGTATAAATGGTCAGTTGATCAGACTTCTAGGATGTCTTAATTTTTCGACGTATTGTACTGACTATGCATTAGTACTCTTTAATACCACGGACGTTCCGGGTTAGTTCAATCTGGTCAGTTTAGGTATGGTTTTAAACAGCTTCGTGTTGTGTGATAATAACTAAAAATGTTTGCTCCTTTATTTTCCTACATTTCTGGCAACATTTTACTAACCTCATGCAGATTGCTGTCTGATTTTAAAAATTATAATGAGATTTAAAAAAAACACCTATGTAAAGCATTTATCAAGTTCTTTAACATCAAGTAAAAACAGTAGAAATATATAGTATACAGGAACTTTTCAAGCACACGTTTTCTAGAGATAATTTCTTACGTAGCATAAGATTTTTCATTTCACTTTACAGCACTTGCACTTAAAGCGGACGCATAACTCACCACTTCAGTAACCAATTTTTTTTCTCTCTGAAAAATGTTTTGTACACTTTATTTTACCTCACTGTTGAAATTATGTTCCTTAATAGCACGTCTCAAAGCATCACGTATCAATTTGTGACGTATTTACGACCACCAAGAGAAACCGAGTTGAAACTATAAACATACCAGGAAGTACAACAACGTGAAATTCGAGAAAGCCACAGCGGTCAAAGACATAAACCCCCTGTAAACTCCCATTTAAAAACACCACCCTCGAATTTGAAAGCCATAGCAGTCAAGTGGTCCCAACTTAAACCTAGAGGGAGGCGGGGCCAGTGGCAAGGATTTACAATTCAAAAGAAAACGGGGCCTCATTACGGGTGCTCGTAAAGGGTTATGGGGCCCCTCCTGCATCTCCCTATTGTTTAACGGCTAAATACCGCTTTCCTGCTCCCCGTCTAAATGATGTTGGGCTCTCCTCGCTGCGAAGTTTATCTTGCCTTAAATAACAATTACTGCTGCAGTGAATTATTAACTCTAGCGATTTCCTGCTCTCCTAGTTCACTGACCTCACCGTTTCCGACTGTCGTATAAGACCCAGGACTCCCTCCTTTCTTTTCCTCTGCAAAATTGGAATGATCAGTGCAAGTTTTAATTGCTCATTTCGAATGAAGTGGTTCTTAATTGGCTTTTCTTTAACTCTTTGAAGATTCAATCAGGTCAGGAAAGAAACCACTTTGAGGTAATAAATCATGCGGCCCCGTTTGTCCGCTTACGTTGCGATTAGGCGCCTTGGAGAGGTGGGCCAAATGAAGAAGTTTTTCTGGCAATTGGCGAGAGGAGATATCAGCACCTCGGGATGCTGATGCGATTTTAAACATAGTATTCAAATGTTTGGGTATAGATCGCAGAAGAGGCAGGCTGAGACATGCATGAATAATTTTTGGATAGCAGCAAATTTAGTTTTGAAGTTTTAAGACAGACCACCTTTGAGATGTACGTCTTTTCTAAGAAAATCATTAGCAGTTTTTTTTTCATTTGATAACTGGTAACCATTTATTTGCTGATATTGTTCTTCACATGGAAATAGATATTCAGAGAACTTTTGGTAGTTACCGGTAATTTTTGTGTTGGTGGATGTAGAAGTGGTCATCAACAAGCAGTGGATAGCGTTATTATTTGCTTTGAGCTTGAACACCAAAAGTACACGAATCTTCGTTTTCATTTTTCTTAGAAACAATTCTTAGAGTGTATCAATAAAAAAGAAGTTCTTTTCGAAGAAATGGTAATCATATGACTAAATATAACTTTCTTTCTTAAAGAAAGAGAACTGTGTCTGTTTTGTGTAGACGATCGCTTTTTTAGAGGTTGAATAAAGTGTTTCTTAAACTCTTACAGGTATCGCAAAGAAAGCAAATTGTTATTTATCCATCAGTCTTAATAAAGTAAATATTCTTAACTTATAAACGAAATAACATACTCTAAACACTCCATTGAATAAGGTTTAGCACTGTTACGTCCATTATGGGAAGAAATGTTTCCTAAATATAAATTTTTACAAGAAATAAATAGAAAATTCTGAGAAATTAAATTAGAGGTCCCTTTACGAGCATATAAACTATATTGTAACAGATTCCTTCTTTATCCTCTTCAATATACGTAATAATTCGATGTAAAATACGGGACAATGCACCATATTTTTGGAATCTGGGACAAAGACTTCAAATTCGGAACTACCCGGTTAATCTGAGACATATAGTCATTTTATTTTAAACTGATATTGCATTCTTACTCTATTTAGGGCAGTTGGCATTCCTCCTAGTCAAATATGCATCACATATCTCCTCTATTAATCTTATTTTTTAACTGGCGACTCATAGACGATGATTCGATAGTAAACGCTCATAAGCCAAACTTCGTTTACCATCAATCAAAGGCTGAAAGCAAAATAGTGATCAACCAATTCAAAAATGTTTTTATAAAACACAATTCTGTAATCGAATATTTCTTATCTGAATAAACACATCGCCATCGCCTGTTCAAAAATCTCCCCATTTTTCCTCAATTGGAAAAAGATGAGGCATTATTGCGTGTGAAATGAAACTTTCAAAAAGTTTTTCTATGGAATCCTCTGTAACATAATAAGTCAGAATTTTATCGCATCTTATTTATATAGGTATGCAGAGTAATTTTCAGGGTATTATCTACGTTAATGCTTTCGTAATTTTGGTCATCAACATGGTTGGATCTGAGAGATGATTGCTGTGTTTAGCATGATTTCTTTTGAGCAAAAGAATGTTCAGCTTGGAAGACGCGTGAATGAGATTGGGCTAATGTTTCGCCATAAACAATGAGCTCGTTTGAAAGAAAGCAAGTTCCTTTCTTCCTCATTTCAAAATGGAACTAATTTAAGCTGGTATTTCAGTTTTTAGTCGGAATTTTGAAATAGTAAAATGTGTTTAGTGTGTTGCCCAGTTACACGATTGTTATTTATTTAATTTTTTAACTGCAATAATAACCATTCTTCAACTGCAATATAACCATTCTTCAACTGCAATATAACCATTCTTCAACTGCAATAATAACCATTGTTTTTAAAGAATGTGAGATTCTCTCCTAACTAAGCAAAATGTTAGCTGACAACTTCTGTTAGTATTTATAGCTTAAATATAATTCAGAAATGATATCAGCTTTATTCATCCAATCTAAATTATGAAATTTTTATCTTGATTGTTAATTCAAATTTTGAGCAATGCCAGATAATGAATCTTAACCTACCATTAACTATATCCTGATTTATGTCACAAGCCCTAATAAAGAACTTAACCCAAACACAATGCTGACGTATGTTTCAATTTCAAACATAGTATCGTGTTTTATCCACGATATTTATGCGTCTGTTTTTGAGATTAGCATAGAATGCCGTTTTGAGGAGATTGTAGTGATAGGGCTCATAGTTTTGAACTGTGTTTATTAACGAACACTACTCCACATTCAACGACAACATCAGAGTCGTCATATATTCGTGTGGACTGCGTTGGTATTTAAGTTCCAGAGTTTCAGAATTTAAGGCTGATAACATATCAATGTTTGATTAAAATTGCAAATATATGATAAATTATTTTTCTAAGTTAAGTAATATTTAATATTTCGCCTTTTTTGTTTTTGTTTAGAGGGCTTCCATCTTTCACAATGTTTTTCTTTAAACGTCATGTCAAGTATCATCTAAAAAAAAAATGTCTATTAACCTTCTTTTACAAGTTAGGGCTATTTCATTTTCAAGCGATCTTGATTAAACAGTCGTTTCGAATACAACACTGATATATATATATGAAAGATCAGGCTTTAAAAAGGTGAAAGGCAGTCCATTGTCATCAAGGAAGAGACGGATATTTTGGGCTTAAATCTTCTTTTATTTAGGCATCAGGTTTTATTTCTTCATAGGTAAAGCATTTAATCGGTTTGCAGCCCATGACCAGATCTCAGAAGTTTACGCCCGAGCGGCGCGTTGTTGTTGAGCTTAAGCATGCTGGCGTGAAAAGGCAGAAAATGAATGCGCGCAGAACGCTTGGCACCCAGAAAGGAATTTCAGAAACACGGATTTGAAAGAAAGCCAGTGCGTTAATTGGTGATGAAAGTAGAAGTATTTAAAATGAGATACCGTTAAGATTATTGAGGAAAGTTAAAAATTAAATATCACATATATTTGCATCGTCTGATATGAGCTGGATGAAATAGTATTTTTTTACATGATTTTGGCCTTAAACTTTAATTTGGCAATTAGTGCTTAGCGTCAGTTTGCGATGTTCCCTAAAAGAGCGAGGGTTTCATTATTCAGTAACATAAATATCATGTAATGGCATTAAGTTTGGGCCATCATTGTCTGTGTACGTCATTATTAATCAAATGGTTGAGAAAACAAACATGAAAGAATACATTTCAAAAGTGCATAATGCGCGAAATAACTGTAGGGATTTTTGGGAAAAGATTCTATACAGGATTCCAATGAAAACCTGAAATTCTCAGTTTTAATCCATGATCTAACACGGATTCTTGTGGTCTCCATAAGCGTGGTAATTTAGATATCAAATGCACTCCAGCCAGTGCGTAGCTAAAGGGGGAGTGGTTATGGAGGAGCCGTCCTTCCCAGGGGCACTTCGAAAGTGGCGGCAAAATCAGACACGGGAAAATAATTTATGTTCAAGAAGAGCAGGAACAATGTTCTCAATCATTGTGTACATAATAGCGTAATTAATTTCTATTCGTCTTTTGTCGGTAATTTGCAGATATTTGAAAGGAAGACTGCGGTGGACACGCGATTGCAGGTAATCTTGCGATTTACCATTTAGAGCTATTAAATTTAAAAATTAGAAAGAAAATTACCTTAAATTTAAAATTACTGAAATTTGTAGTTCTCTAACAATGAAATAAATGCTGTCAACGCGTCTCGTAGTGCTATGGTTCGAGTTTTATTGTTGGTGACGCCGAAAGCGTTACCGGCGGATCTTGGGCTATTATGTGTTAGTAATGAATATTTTTTTGCCAATGCATTATCTTTCATCAGTATATTGATTACTGTTCCACCAGCGCTCTCGAGACTAGCACTTTGGACGATTTTACACCGGAAAGGGGTAAGCCGCAATAAGACAGATGAGCTCATTTCCTGAGTTCTTTGTTAGATCACGCTAAGTACAGTAGAGCTCTATAACGAAAATTCTTTGATCGAATGTTAAACAACATCTGAAAATATTCCTCCATAACGAATTGGTTGTCTCCTATAACGAATTTTTTTCAGAGGTTTATCTTTTCATTTTGTCATTTTGAAGAAAGTTGATAGTTTCTGTGCAACCAATTTGCTCACACGTGTCTGTTTCTGGAACCACTCCCTCTTAAAATGTGAACATTTTTCTGAAAATTTCATCACGGTACGCAAAGCAATGTAAAATAACGGAATTTTTCAAGTAAAATTAAAACGTAAGTACATACTAGTGCTTATTACTATTCTCAACTATGAATTGTCTTAACTTTGACATTTATTTTATACAATAAAAAATTAGTATAATTTTAACAAATTTATAATATATATATTACCCATTTTTAATTGAAAATCATATCAAATACATTTGAACTTATCGCACCTATTGAAAAAGTTTGAACATTTACTTAAATAACTGCAAAAAACTTAATCTCCGTATATAACGAAATTTCTCTATAACGAATTTTTCACTGGAACCAATCGATTTCGTTATAGGAGACTCACTGTATACCGTTATGGTGTTACAAACTTTGGGATCGTTAGACACGGCTAACTAAAAATTATTTCCAATAGGGCCCCGCATCTCCTAAGGCCATTCCTAAGGGTTCCGGGTAGAGATAGAGTGCGTCAAACTTATCAAATCCATGTTACTAGTAAAATGATTTTTTTACTGGAATTTATTATTTAATTTTGAGGTTTATGTCCCTATGTATCTTGTAAAGGAGGAGCGGGTTTGCAAATTCGCACTGGCAAAAGTTGTTGCTACGCCACTGCGCCCAGCTTAACGTTACCTCTATCACCCATTTAGAAAAATAAATAAATAAATAAATATAAAAACATCGAAGGTTAGGTGCCGATTGATAACTGAGCATAATACTTTGACACGTGAATTAACACCTCAACGATGGCAAAACTTAATTGTTATTGCCCGACTAACGTAGCGCCAGCTACACCAGGTTTGTTCATTCAGTCGCACGAGATGACGCACAAACGCGTATAGAGAAAAAAAGGTTTCTTTAAAGAAAGGTGCGCAAAACAATTAAGAGGCCACTCTTTTGGGAACTTGCCGTCGGGAGAGTCGGTTGAGTGAAGCATCTGTGTGATGGAGGCACTGTGGTTATCCAGACGTTGACACTAACGAGTCACGTAATTTATTAAGAAAAAAGCTGCTCTCCAGCAATTGATAGGAAACCCACAAGCCAACACCTTTTTTCCACTCTTTCTTTATTG
The DNA here is from genome assembly GCA_013235015.1 of Araneus ventricosus. Classification (NCBI taxonomy): domain Eukaryota; kingdom Metazoa; phylum Arthropoda; class Arachnida; order Araneae; family Araneidae; genus Araneus; species Araneus ventricosus. The sequence continues at coordinate 95,671 of BGPR01004330.1, read as the reverse complement.
AGTTCGGATTTGCCCTAACGAATCTTGATGTGGGTCACAAAATTAACGAACAGAAGCTTCCGGTTCTAAGGTCTCTGACCCTAATGTAATGGATAGGAGTTAAATTCGAAATTAAGGCCTCGTGGATCGCAGTTAGGTTCCCCACAGATGCTCTTCTCCAAGTGGCCTCAAGGGGTTCCCATCACTGGAGAGTAAACTACTATTGAAGAACAATTAGTTTTTTTTCTCCACCGATTTTGTGAATGGGTTCGCACCCAAACATTTCGAAATTTCGATGAAAGAGTGAGAGATTTTTTTTTCCTTCTTTGTTTTCGTTATCTCGATAATATATTGTCACGTCTGTTTAGATTTTACTGGCGTGAAGGGTACGGTTAAGGTTCAAAGGCCTTTTAAATTGATATAGGAGATTACCCTCACTGAATTTTCTGTCAGTGGCGAACTGGGGAGGGGATCGGGCTACAGCCCCGTCCGAGCCAAGCCAAATTCTTATTTTATTGTACATCATTACAACTGTTTTTTTTCTTAATTCCCTCTTTTTAAAAATACAATAAACACTTTGACATTACTTTCGCCTGCAGGCTCGAAATTACTTTGTTCTCACTTGTATGTAGCTTTGACGCCGTCAAGACATTTTTTTTAGCTAGTTATTTCAATGTAATTTTTATCAAATTATCGAAAGTATTGTATTGTTTTCTATGATTTTTATTGTCAGGTGAGTCAGTATGTAAAGTTCAAAGAGTTTTGGTTATTCAGCCTTGAGGTTTGACAGTTCATCATCGACGATACAAAGCTTTGTGACCTCAGCCCCTCACCCCAGACCCGAATCCTGTGGATCGCCACTGTTTTCTGTACGTGATATACATACTTTTGAAACATCTGATATGCATGTTTTTGATCCTCATTTTGTTTTCGAAGACCGAGATAAGTCCAGAATGTTGCCACCAGTGGCGAAACTAGAATTCGGGTCTAGGGGAGGGGGGGGCTGAGGTCATAAAAACTTTGTATCGTCGTGATGACTGTCAAACCTCAAGGCTAAAGTAAGCCAAAACTCTTTAACTTTACACACTTGACTCACCTGACAATAAGAATCATAGAAAACAATACAATACTTTCGATAATTTGATAAAAATTACAATGAAATAACTAACCAAAAAATCTTCGACAGCGTCAAAGCTACAAGTACAAGTGGAATGACTACAAAAGTAGGAAAATGTTCGAGCCTGTCAAGCCAGAAAGTAATGTTGAAGCGTTTTTTTTTTTAAAGAGGGAAATTAAGAAAAATCAGTTGTAATGATGTTAAATAAAATAAAAAATTCTGGCTTGGCTCTGGGGGGGGGGGGGGGGGGGGGGGGGC
>BGPR01004330.1:58865-94292 GCA_013235015.1 Araneus ventricosus | reverse complement strand
ACAAAGTCAGTTTTATCGTGTCAGAAATGTTAGAATTGCATGTTTTGGAAAATCCTCTTTGGCTTTTTTATAAACATCATAAATTAGGTATATTTTAAAGTGGCCATTCATTATTCGAAGCAAATGATAATTGAACAAACAGTTGGGACGCCAATACGTGTCTGATGAATAAATTCACCATTATGGTGTCCATTAAGCTTTTGACGAGTTCTTCCTAAAAGAAATATCAAAATGTCAAGAACAGCACTTATTAAACTTGACTTACAAAGGTTTTATTTTGCTGCTTCGATAAATAAACAGACAGCAGGACATTATTTTCTACTTCTTGTTAAATTAATTGTATGTATTCGATTTCTGTAGGTTCATGAAAAAAACGTAGGTGAGTCATTTTAAGATATTTGATTTTGTAAAAGATCTCAGGAAGAAGAATGAAAGAGAACAAATACCGATGTTTTATCAGTACTGCGCATGTGCAATAAATTTTTGGCGAGATAAGTGAAAAGCAAATATCGATAGACATTGTATTCAAATCCAAATGGAAGTGTGGTTGGTTATCTTGAAATGAAGTGCAGTTGAAACGATGAAGAAATAGCTGAATAATAAAATGCTACGCAAAAGTCAAGTTTGTTAAAATGAATTCGACAAATAATAGTTCAAATAAATACTGATCAGAGTTAATATTTAAAGACTCGTCCAGATGATAAAGATAAATTAACGTTTGAGTAATCTGAAGAACATCTTACCTCTTATCAAAGGGTATTAATCTTTTTTATTCAAAAAAATAATCATTCTCTTTGGGTAAGAGGTTTCTAACGAAAAAAAGATAGATTTTTCTGATCAACAGGTGCATAAATTCTCTAGCATTATGTCATAAGTCTTAAGTTCATGCCATATTAAATTCCAGGTTCATTTCTACGTAACAGGTATTATACTGGTGCTAACTGGATTAACTTATGAAATGCACCTACAGAAACATCTGAGTATCCGATTTTGTCTATGCTCAAATCGGCAAATATGTAGGCTGCACAGATAAGTAATACAGTTAGTAAAAGAAGTGTTCATGCTGTAGTGAAGTTTAAACAATATAGTCCAATTCCCCACAGCCAGCATCACACACGAAAAAAAATCCATTATATAAGATGTAAATGCCAATAATTTTTGACCCCTAATGTAATAGCTTTCATGCCTAAGACGTCGCTTCCAAAACAGTGGAGTGACGAAGGTAAATGGCCCCCGGGACTAAATATTTATTTTCGCACCTCCCAGTCTGATTCGTCAAACCTCTCGCATTAAAAAACTTAAAATAAACGCAAAATATTGGCTTCAAGGACATCTACACCCACCCACCCTTCTTTCCCACCACCTCGCCACTGTTCAAAACTATGGTTTATACTTACATTTGCGATCAAAAATTAGACTATTATCCTAAATCCATCAGATTAGTTGATATTTTCACATATATTTTACCAAATTACATTTCTAGGTTCCCGAGAATTGAAATAACAAGAACTGCTCCACAAACAATTGGAAACATTCAGGCAACGATTTCCTCAGGTCGGTGACCTTCTTCAACTCTACGTTGTAAGTCTTAACCAATATATTTTCCTGGCACGCTCAAGTAGATATTGACAAGTCCCTTCCGCCAAAAGACAAAAATCTATCAGATAATTTTTTCAAGCCGCCATTAAGTATGAGAGGGACATCCGCAGCAGTGTCGAAAATGAATTACTTCAACAAAATTGTGAAGACAGAAGGATACAGAAGATACCAGTCAAAGAACCGGACCTCTCTAAAACGTAATTGCTATTAACTAATTCAAAGTGAAGCCGTCGTTTCCTATAATTCCTTGGGAAATATTGCACTGGGGTGGGGTGGGGGCTCTTCCATGTTCAGCTCCTCGGGTGACTGATCCTGACCCCATTTCAAAGCTCCTTCAAGAGGTGGTTCTGGCGACCGAATCCCTTGCAGAAATGGTGTTCATAGAGCAGAAAGAGAACGCGTAATGAAATAATAATACGAGGAGCACTTAAAGACTCCAAAAATAGATTGGCGAATTTGGCTGACTTTCCAAGAAGTTATTAAGGTCCGGAAAATTAAATAATATGTCATTCATTGGCTTTGTTTTGACATACATGTTCTGCTATTGAATCCGTTATGTATTCAAGACATAAGAGATTAACTTTATTTAAAGATACGTTCCTAAAGAAAAGCTGATTTAATTTCTGCATTAACAAAACTTGTTTAATTGATATTTTAACGTATGCTTAGTTCTATGAATTTTTAACATAGACTTAATTTTTTTAAAGCACGGTTCAACTGGACCGAAAATGCTGCGAGACAAAACCATAGATGAGGCTTTCTTAAATTCAGTAATGCGGTAAATAAGAAAAGCCGCAGTAATATAACCGAAGGACAATCTTGATTTGGAATCTTGTCCCTGACAATTTTCCCGGTCCCCTTTTAAGCAAATAAATCAAAAGTTGATTTTTTTGAAATGATTTCATTTATTTAATTTTTAAGAATTACTGTGTGTCTGAGTGAATTTCCCCAAACTAACTGAAATTTAGAATATAGTCACCTTATTTAAGTGAATAATCCCCAGTTCCACATCGTAATTTTTTTAATGCTATTAATTTCAATTGTAAGCGTGTACTACGTATCGTTCCTGTATAAATGGTCAGTTGATCAGACTTAGGATGTCTTAGTTTTTCGACGTGTATTGTACTGACTTTGCATTAGTACTCTTTAATGCTCACGAACGTTCCGTTTATTCAATCTGTCATGAAAGGGTTTTAAACAGTTTTCGCGTTGTGTGATAATAAGTAAAAATGTTTGCTCCTTTATTTTCTTACATTTGGCAACATTTTGCTAATCTTATGCAGATTGCCGTCTGATTTTAAAATTATAACAGATTTTAAAAAAACACCTATGTAAAGCATTTATCAAATTCTTTAACATCAAGTAAAAACAGTAGAAATATATAGTATATGTTATAGGAACTTTTCAAGCACACGTTTTATAGAAATAATTTCTTACGCAACATAAGTTATCATTTCACTTTACAGAGCACTTGCACTTAAAGCACGCATAACCTACCACTTCATAACTGATTTTTTTTTTTCCTCTCTGAAAAATGTTTTGGTACACTTTATTTTGGCCTCTTCACTGTTGAAATTATAAGTTCCTTAATACACGTCTCAAAAGCATCACGTATCAATTTGTGACGTATTTACGACCACCAAGAGAACTGAGTGAAACTATAAACATACCAGGAAAAGTGCGAACAACATGAAAGCCTGAGAAAGCCTACAGCGGTCAAAATATTAAACCCCTGTAAACTCCCATTTAAAACACCACCCCTGAATTTGAAAGCCATAGCAGTCAAGTGGTCCCAACTTAAATCTAGAGGGAGGCGGGGGCCAGTGGCAAGGATTTTACAATTCAAAAGAACGGGGCCTCATTACGGGTGCTGGCTATGGGGCCCCTCCTGCATCTCCTATAGTCTAACGGCTAAATACCGCTTTCCTGCTCCCTGCCTAAAATGGATGTTGGCTCTCCTCGCTGCGAAGTTTATCTTGCCTAAATAACACCACTGCTGCAGTGGAATTACACCTCTAGCGATTTCCTGCTCTCCCAGTTCACTGACCTCACCGCTCTGACTGTCGCATACACCCTGTGACTCCTCCCTTCTCTTTCCTCTGCAAAATTGGAATGATCACCAAGTTTTAATTTGCTCTGAATGAAGTGGTTCTAATTGGCTTTTCTTTAACTCTTTGAAGATTCAATCAGGTCAGGAAAGAAACCACTTTTGAGGTAATGAAATCAGCGGCCCTGCTTGTCCGCTTCGTTGCGATTATTAGCGCTTTGGAGAGGGTCAAAGTCGAAGAAGTTTTTCTGGCACTGGCGAGAGGAGATATCGCTACCTTCGAATGCTGGATGCGATTTAACATAGTATTCAAATGTTTGGGTATAGATCGCAGAAGAGGCAGGCTGAGACATGCATGAATAAATTTTGGAAAGCAGCAAATTTAGTTTTGAAGTTTTAAGACAGACCACCTTTGAGATGTATCGTCTTTCTAAGAAAATCATTATAGTTTTTTTCATTTGATAACTGGTAACCATTTATTTGTTGATATTGTTCTTCACGTTATGGAAATAGATATTCAGAGAACTTTTTGGTAGTTACCAATACTTTGGTGTTGGTGGATGGTATGGCCTATCAACGGCAGTGGACAGCGTACATTGCTTTGCGCTTGAACACCAAAAGTCAAAGAATCTTCTGCTTACTTTTTTCTTAGAAACAATTTTAGAGTGTATCACAAAAAAGTTCTTTTCGAAGAAATGGTAATCATATGACAAAATATAACGTTCTTTCTTAAAGAAAGAGAACTGTGTTCACTTTGTAGACGATCGCTTTTTTAGAGGTTGAATAAAGTGTTTCTTAAACCTACAGGTATCGCAAAAGAAAGCCCACCGTTATTTCATTTATCCATCAGTCTTAATAAAAGTAAATCTTTCAACTTATAAACGAAATAACATTCTCTAAAACACCATTGAATAAAGGGTTTAGCACTGTTACGTCCATTATGGGAAGAAATGTTTCCTAAATATAAATTCTTACAAGAAATAAATAGAAAATTTGAGAAATTAAATTAGAGGTCCTTTGGGTTTATATATAAACTATATTGTAACAGATTCCTTTCTTTATCCTCTTCAATATACGTAATAATTCGATGTAAAAATACGGACAATGAACCATATTTTTGGAATCTGGGACAAAGACTTCAAATTCGGAACTACCCGGTTAATTGGAGACATATAGTCATTTTATTCTTTTTAAACTGATATTGCATTCTTACTCTTTCATTTAGGCAGTTGGCATTCCTCCTAGTCATCAAATATGTATCACATATCTCCTCTATTAATCTTATTTTTTAACTGAGACCATAGACGATGATCTGATAAACGCTCATAAGCCAAACTTCGTTTACCATCGTAATCAAAGGCTGAAAGCAAATAGTGATCAACCAATTCAAAAATACTTTATAAAACACAATTCTCTAATCGAATATTTCATCTGAATAAACCTAATATCGCTGAATGCCTATTCAAAAATCTCTCCATTTTTTTTCCTCAATTGGAAAAAAAGATGAGGCATTGACAGTGTGTGAAATGAAACTTTCAAAAAGTTTTTAAGGGAATCCTCTGTAACATAATACAGTCAGAATTTTATCGCATCTTATTTATATAGGTATGCAGAGTATTTCAGGGCATTATCTACAAGCATGCTTTTGTAATTTTGGTCATCACCATGTTGGATCTTGAGAGATGATTACCGTGTTTAGCATGATTTCTTTGAGCAAAAGAACGCTCAGCTTGGAAGACGTGAATGAGATTGACTAATGTTTCATAAACAATGAGTTGGTTTGAAAGAAAGTAAAGTTCCTTCCTCATTTAAAAATGGAACCCACTGCTGGTAGCTTCAGTTTTTTTAACGGAATTTTGAAATAGTAAAATGTGTTTAGTGCTGCCCAGTTACACGATTGTTATTTATTTAATTCTTCAACCGTAATAATAACCATTATTTTTTAAAGAATGTGAGATTCTCTCCTAACTAAGCAAGCAAAATGGGCATGACAACTTCTGTTAGTATTTATAGCTTAAATATAATTCAGAAAATGGTATCAGCTGACCATCCAATGTAAATTATGAAATCTTTTATCTTGGATTGGTTAATTCAAATTTTGAGCAATGCCAGATAATGAATCTTAACCTACCATTAACTATATATCCTGATTTTATGTCACAAGCCGTAATAAAGAACTTAACCCAAAACACAATGCTGACGGTATGTTTCAATTTTCAAACATAGTATCGTGTTTTATCCACGATATTTATGCGTCTGTTTTTGAGATTAGCATAGAATGCCGTTTTGGAGGAGATTGCAGTGATAGGGGCTCATAGTTTGAACTGTGTTTATTAACGAACACTACTCCACATTCAACGACAACATCAGAGTCGTCATATATTCGTGTGGACTGCGTTGGTATTTAAGTTCCAGAGTTTCAGAATTTAAGGCTGATAACATATCAATGTTTGATTAAAATTGCAAATATATGATAAATTATTTTTCTAAGTTAAGTAATATTTAATATTTCGCCTTTTTTGTTTTTGTTTAGAGGGCTTCCATCTTTCACAATGTTTTTCTTTAAACGTCATGTCAAGTATCATCTAAAAAAAAAATGTCTATTAACCTTCTTTTACAAGTTAGGGCTATTTCATTTTCAAGCGATCTTGATTAAACAGTCGTTTCGAATACAACACTGATATATATATATGAAAGATCAGGCTTTAAAAAGGTGAAAGGCAGTCCATTGTCATCAAGGAAGAGACGGATATTTTGGGCTTAAATCTTCTTTTATTTAGGCATCAGGTTTTATTTCTTCATAGGTAAAGCATTTAATCGGTTTGCAGCCCATGACCAGATCTCAGAAGTTTACGCCCGAGCGGCGCGTTGTTGTTGAGCTTAAGCATGCTGGCGTGAAAAGGCAGAAAATGAATGCGCGCAGAACGCTTGGCACCCAGAAAGGAATTTCAGAAACACGGATTTGAAAGAAAGCCAGTGCGTTAATTGGTGATGAAAGTAGAAGTATTTAAAATGAGATACCGTTAAGATTATTGAGGAAAGTTAAAAATTAAATATCACATATATTTGCATCGTCTGATATGAGCTGGATGAAATAGTATTTTTTTACATGATTTTGGCCTTAAACTTTAATTTGGCAATTAGTGCTTAGCGTCAGTTTGCGATGTTCCCTAAAAGAGCGAGGGTTTCATTATTCAGTAACATAAATATCATGTAATGGCATTAAGTTTGGGCCATCATTGTCTGTGTACGTCATTATTAATCAAATGGTTGAGAAAACAAACATGAAAGAATACATTTCAAAAGTGCATAATGCGCGAAATAACTGTAGGGATTTTTGGGAAAAGATTCTATACAGGATTCCAATGAAAACCTGAAATTCTCAGTTTTAATCCATGATCTAACACGGATTCTTGTGGTCTCCATAAGCGTGGTAATTTAGATATCAAATGCACTCCAGCCAGTGCGTAGCTAAAGGGGGAGTGGTTATGGAGGAGCCGTCCTTCCCAGGGGCACTTCGAAAGTGGCGGCAAAATCAGACACGGGAAAATAATTTATGTTCAAGAAGAGCAGGAACAATGTTCTCAATCATTGTGTACATAATAGCGTAATTAATTTCTATTCGTCTTTTGTCGGTAATTTGCAGATATTTGAAAGGAAGACTGCGGTGGACACGCGATTGCAGGTAATCTTGCGATTTACCATTTAGAGCTATTAAATTTAAAAATTAGAAAGAAAATTACCTTAAATTTAAAATTACTGAAATTTGTAGTTCTCTAACAATGAAATAAATGCTGTCAACGCGTCTCGTAGTGCTATGGTTCGAGTTTTATTGTTGGTGACGCCGAAAGCGTTACCGGCGGATCTTGGGCTATTATGTGTTAGTAATGAATATTTTTTTGCCAATGCATTATCTTTCATCAGTATATTGATTACTGTTCCACCAGCGCTCTCGAGACTAGCACTTTGGACGATTTTACACCGGAAAGGGGTAAGCCGCAATAAGACAGATGAGCTCATTTCCTGAGTTCTTTGTTAGATCACGCTAAGTACAGTAGAGCTCTATAACGAAAATTCTTTGATCGAATGTTAAACAACATCTGAAAATATTCCTCCATAACGAATTGGTTGTCTCCTATAACGAATTTTTTTCAGAGGTTTATCTTTTCATTTTGTCATTTTGAAGAAAGTTGATAGTTTCTGTGCAACCAATTTGCTCACACGTGTCTGTTTCTGGAACCACTCCCTCTTAAAATGTGAACATTTTTCTGAAAATTTCATCACGGTACGCAAAGCAATGTAAAATAACGGAATTTTTCAAGTAAAATTAAAACGTAAGTACATACTAGTGCTTATTACTATTCTCAACTATGAATTGTCTTAACTTTGACATTTATTTTATACAATAAAAAATTAGTATAATTTTAACAAATTTATAATATATATATTACCCATTTTTAATTGAAAATCATATCAAATACATTTGAACTTATCGCACCTATTGAAAAAGTTTGAACATTTACTTAAATAACTGCAAAAAACTTAATCTCCGTATATAACGAAATTTCTCTATAACGAATTTTTCACTGGAACCAATCGATTTCGTTATAGGAGACTCACTGTATACCGTTATGGTGTTACAAACTTTGGGATCGTTAGACACGGCTAACTAAAAATTATTTCCAATAGGGCCCCGCATCTCCTAAGGCCATTCCTAAGGGTTCCGGGTAGAGATAGAGTGCGTCAAACTTATCAAATCCATGTTACTAGTAAAATGATTTTTTTACTGGAATTTATTATTTAATTTTGAGGTTTATGTCCCTATGTATCTTGTAAAGGAGGAGCGGGTTTGCAAATTCGCACTGGCAAAAGTTGTTGCTACGCCACTGCGCCCAGCTTAACGTTACCTCTATCACCCATTTAGAAAAATAAATAAATAAATAAATATAAAAACATCGAAGGTTAGGTGCCGATTGATAACTGAGCATAATACTTTGACACGTGAATTAACACCTCAACGATGGCAAAACTTAATTGTTATTGCCCGACTAACGTAGCGCCAGCTACACCAGGTTTGTTCATTCAGTCGCACGAGATGACGCACAAACGCGTATAGAGAAAAAAAGGTTTCTTTAAAGAAAGGTGCGCAAAACAATTAAGAGGCCACTCTTTTGGGAACTTGCCGTCGGGAGAGTCGGTTGAGTGAAGCATCTGTGTGATGGAGGCACTGTGGTTATCCAGACGTTGACACTAACGAGTCACGTAATTTTATTAAGAAAAAAAGCTGCTCTCCAGCAATTGATAGGAAACCCACAAGCCAACACCTTTTTTCCACTCTTTCTTTATTGAGTTCGGATTTGCCCTAACGAATCTTGATGTGGGTCACAAAATTAACGAACAGAAGCTTCCGGTTCTAAGGTCTCTGACCCTAATGTAATGGATAGGAGTTAAATTCGAAATTAAGGCCTCGTGGATCGCAGTTAGGTTCCCCACAGATGCTCTTCTGCAAGTGGCCTCAAGGGGTTCCCATCACTGGAGAGTAAACTACTATTGAAGAACAATTAGTTTTTTTTCTCCACCGATTTTGTGAATGGGTTCGCACCCAAACATTTCGAAATTTCGATGAAAGAGTGAGAGATTTTTTTTTCCTTCTTTGTTTTCGTTATCTCGATAATATATTGTCACGTCTGTTTAGATTTTACTATGTGAAGGGTACGGTTAAGGTTCAAAGGCCTTTTAAATTGATATAGGAGATTACCTCACTGAATTTTCTGTCAGTGGCGAATCCGGGGAGGGGGCTATCGGGCTACAGCCCCCAGAGCCAAGCCAAAATTCTTGATTTTATTTAACATCATTACAACTGTTTTTTTTTTTCTTAATGTCCCCTTTTTAAAAATAAAAAATCACTAACATTACTTTCGCCTTGACAGGCCTGAAAATTTACTTTGTAGTCTCATTCCACTTGTAATTGTAGCTTTGACGTTCGTCAAGACATTTCTTGGCTTAGTTATTTCATTGTATTTTCAAATTATCGAAAGTATTGTATTGTTTTCTATATTCTTATTGTCAGGTGAGAATAGTTGTGTAAAGTTAAAGAGTTTTGGCTTACTTACTTTGAGGTTTGAGCAGTCCATCACGATAGATACAAAGTTCATGGACCTCAGTCCCCCCCCCCCCGACCGAATCCTGGACCGCCACTGTTTTCTGTACAGTGATATACATACTTGAAACGATCTGATACGTCATGTTTTGTTCCTCATTTTTTTTCGAAGACCGGAGATAAGTCCAGAATGTTGCTACCATGGCTGGAAACTAGGATTGCCAGGGGGGCTGGGGCTGAGGTCATAAAACTTTGTATCGTCGTGATTGACGTCAAACCTCAAGGCTAAAGTAAAGCCAAAACTTTAACTTTACACACTTGACTCACCTGACAATAAGAATCATAAAAACAATACAATTCTTCGATAATTTGATAAAATTACAATGAAATAACTAACCAAAAATTCTCGACAGCGTCAAAGCTACAAGTAAAGTGGAATGACTACAAAAGTAGGAAAATTCTGAGCCTGTCAAGCCAGAAAGTAATGTTGTCAACGTTTTTTTTTTTTAAAGAGGGAAATTAAGAAAAATCTGTAATGATGTTAAATAAAATAAAAATTTGGTTTGGTTTGGGGGGGCTGTCGGCCCGATAGCCCCCCCCCCCCCGGGGTTCGCCAGTGTTGCCACTCGTTTCGGCTCTGCTAGATCCAAAATATTTGCATTGAGTAGTGTTTTATCTTTAGTATCGATTCCCTTACGAATGCGCTGAAAAACGTTTTGAAATTTGAAATTGAATGCATTACAGAAATAGGTATACTAATAATAGAAAAAAATGGATGGAAAATACTTTCCAACTCTAGATTTAAATCTAAAATAATTTTCAAGATTTTATATATTTAAATAAAAAATGAAAAAGATGTATTTAAATGAAAATAGTTTTATGTATACAAATAAAAAATATATATTTAAATAAAAGATTATTTAATTAAAAATATCTTTATGTATTTAAATATTTTCTTGTTCTTATAAATGGTCTTATTATTAACTCTTATGCAAATAAACAAAATCATTCTGCTTGATTTAATGGTAATGTTGGCGCATTATTTGTCAGAGAATAAACGTTGAATATTATGTAAAGAAATTTACAATAAAATAGAAGCAAAAATAAAAATTGTAGTAGTAAAGACAAGCATTAGTACGATTTGAATTATAGATTTACTTGGAACTTCAAAACCTTTCTACCGAATATAAAATAATTTCTGTTCATTCTTTGACTTAGATGACTTTCTATCTGAATAAGATATAAAAATAAAATAATTTTAATTGTAACTGGAAACTTTCTTTGTTTTGAAATTATTTCAGTTTTGAGTCCAGTATCAAAATTTTTTTAATTAATATACTAATATTAATATTTACCATAGAGCACCCTTCCATCAGCCTATAAAATTACTCAAAACTATACACACTATACTACTAAATATACACTATAAAATTACTCAAAAGGTCATTTTCCTATAGGGTTCTGACTGTACATAGCATCGATGGTTAAAAGTTTATGTTTTGCACTGTAAAACCTTTTACATAAAGCAAATACGGTCAGATAGATAGATCTACAATAAATATTAGCAACTATCATGAAATAAGAACGACCAGCTATAAATTGATTTTATTATTTATCTGAGATCGTGCGAAATGGCTTATAGTCTCTCCAAAAAGACGTCTTTCTTCTTGTAAAATCTATTCAGACATTCACTGAAGGAGATCCACGTGCTTACTCTAGATACATAATGTCAATAGCCTATTTCGGGGCGAGGTCCTCGTATCCTTCATCCCAGTCGGATGAAGTAACATGAATTCAACGTTGTATTACTGTTCATATAAAGTTTTATTTGCCAGAATTTTATTTTATAGGCCAACTAATAAAATATTATGCAGTTTGTTTTATTTTATTGCTTGGTCTTATTTTATTGACGAGCCATTAAAATTTACAATTGTTGATCTTGGGAAGGATCTTGTGCACACACCCCATGACCACACCTCCATATTAACGTTGAAATCTCCTTCAGTGTCTGATTTGAACCTGAGGCATCATTCCAAATTCGCCGCTAATCCGAGCCGAAGTTGTTCAATTATTCCTGAAATTTTATGTTAGGAAATTTATTTTTGTTCTTCTGCTGAGCAAAGAATATTAACGAAGCAAGTGATCAAATTACCACGATTAGAAAGAGGATTGTACAACGAACAGTCGTTTTTCTCTCGGTTTGTGTGTCATGAATACTGTGAATGTTGTTAGCTGATTGTAACCAAACGAGCCGCGATTTTCAAAAAAAGTTAGGAGGAGAAAAATCATGAAATTTCTTAGTGTATTTTTTAATAACTTTTGACTCCCTTGATTCTTTTTAAATTTCACAACAGATTATGCTATTTCTAAAATAGTTTTGAATTTTTCAGCACAATTAACTTCAAAATCTGCATTTACTTTTTCGAATCACGCGGCACAGATGTAACAAAGTAGAAAAAAAGGGTGATTGATTAGTTCCAAAGTTTTTTTGTGAGGGGAGGGACAGTCCATGTAATATAGAATTAAAACATCAACATTCTATTCGTCTTTCAGCAAATATAGCCTTTGAGTGACGTATTTGTAATCTTCAAAGGCATTCTTCCATGAAAACAAAAAGCGATTGAATATCATCCATTAGTCAGTAAAAAATCATAAATCGTATCGCTCTATTTTTCAAATAATTTGTGATTTTTGCAACAATGATAGCTTATACATTGGGCATAAATCTAGAAAAAAAATTTATTGTTCATCTTAACAGGAGATTGAAAATTGATTGCAATAAATTATTGTTAAAATAAAACTTGCATTATGTAGTCTGTATAAAAACCAGTGGCGAATCTAGGATTCGGGTCTGGGGTGAGGGGCTGAGGTCATCAAAACTTTGTATCGTCGTGATGAATGTCGAACCTCAAGGCTAAAGTAAACCAAAACTCTTTAACTTTACAGACTTGACTCACCTGACAATAAAAATCATAAAAAACAATACAATACTTTCGATAATTTGATAAAAATTACATTGAAATAACTAGCCAAAAAATGTCTTCGACAGCGTCAAAGCTACAAGTAGGAAAATTTTCGAGCCGGTCAAGCCAGAAAGTAATGTCGAAACGTTTTTATTATTTTTTAAAAAGAGGGAAATTAAGAAAAAACAGTTGTAATGATGTTAAATAAAATCAAGAATTCTGGCTTGGCTCTGGGGGGGCTGTAGCCCGATAGACCCCCCTCCCTGGATTCGCCACTGATAAAGACTATTTCAGAGCACGACTGACTATTCTTACAAAGTTCTTTTAAATCATGTAAAAAAATCAAGTGCAGCACGTGTCGGACCAATTCCGATTTTCTTTTGCTCCAGGTCCTCTCCTCTTCGTAAGCAAAGCCGACTCGACTTCCTTGGATTGTCTTCGAGTCGGAAAGTGAGTGAACCTGCTGCTGGCTAAAATGAAAAAGCAGGAAGACATTCCCACCTTGATCCTCCACGGAACGAAAGTGAGACAAGACAGGTTTGGAGAGCGACCGGTTTCTCCTCCAAGTCATCAGGAGTGTCTTAGATTCCCAAAGTAGGGGAAGGGGTCATTCGGTACTTCTCGATCGAATGGGTGGATGGATCCTGATGAAATCGACAATCGCTTAATTGCGTTGTGGAGGAAAAAGGGCCCACTCTTCGCCATTACTGTGGTATTTATTTATTTAATCCTTGCCGGTTCCGCCTGTCCAAAAGGCACATGCAAACCGGAGGGAAAGGTTCACAAAAACTTATATAACATATAGCTTTGCATGGTAAACCATATAACACGGAATGCAATTGAGTACGGAATTATACATAAGGATTTTTATAAATTTACGAAGAAGCGAATGTTATAATCGTAAATATACATAGAATAATATCAAAATTTAGAACAACATAACTACTAAACAAAGTATTAATTGAAGCATAAAAATAAGTTCAATAACATTAATAATATATAACACGAGCGAGCATACAGATGACAAACCAAAGCAACAAAGAACAGAATCGAGAACAGCAATATATCACATTTAACTTATCATACACTAACCTGTGGCCGCGGTGGCCTAGTGGTAAGGTCGGCTTTGGGGCCGGAGGGTTCCAGGTTGAAAACCCGATTCCACTGAAGATCCGCCGTGTATGGGGCCTGTTGCACGTTAAATCAATCATACGTAGTGACCAAACGTTGGTGTGACGTGAAAGTTTGGAGAGGGGGTGCTAGCTCAGGTGTCGTCCTCGTCATCTGACCGCGGTTCAAAATGACGAGGTCCGCCCCAAAATAGCCCTCGTGTTGCTTCAAAACGGGACGTTAATATATAATTAAGCTAAACTAAACACAAACGAGCCTAAAGACAAACACAAAATTTCAAAACAAAATATATATAAAAGAGAAGTACCATCAACCAGTGAGATCATCAGTATGGATTGCTTGTAAAAGAGAATTGCCTTTCAACTTGGAAATTCGTCACAAATGCATTTGGAAATCTATTTTGTGCTAGAAGATTTATGCTCGTCTAAGACGGGCTTTTAGCTTGCCAACAATACCTCAGATCTGATTGTTACAAATTTACAAACGAAAGTTGTTGAAGAAAGTCTCATGCAGATTGTCAGAGTGCTTAAGAAATTTTAAAAAAAGCATGAGAAACAGAACTGATGAATCAATTGACACTAACTTTTGTTTTTTGTTTTTTCCGAGTAAAATAATGCTAAATTCACTAACAGAAAAAAAATGCATTACCAAATATGAAATAAAAAAATGCTGAATGGATGAATGCAAATCTTTAAGTAAAAGAAGCCTTTCAGTGTAAGAACGGTTAAGGAAAAAATATTAAATATAAAAATATATATATTTAATTTTTCCAAAATTAAGTACGAAAGAAAGTAAAGCACGTAACTTCTATTTAATATTAATGGAGTTGCATGCGCGTCGATGGATCAACATAAAATAAAAAAGAGAATACAGTGTTTCCTTAGAGAGAAAAAACAATCAAAAAATGCTGGAAGATTATATTAATAAGAGAATCAAAACAGTATCTCCATGTGTATGCTAATTTGTAGACGTAGACAGGAAGTCTGGATTTCCCCCTCTTTGGCACGTAGCCAAACCAAACCACGAGACCGCGTTACTTCCATCTCTGGCTTTTTATATATATTAATACTCTATTACTGTAACTCGGGTTTCTTAACCACTTAACTGAATAGTTTTCTTTGCTATCTAATAAGATGACCCCTCCTGTTTTGGACAGGGGCTGTCGGTTTCATTCATCTAAGAAGGCATAGGATACTTAAGATGTTTATGGATCCTAGATATTTTTTGTGTCAAATTATAAAGCTAATTAATGATTCAATTTTAATTTATAAGACTAAAATTTCGATGCACGAGTATTCTCGGGCTGTTAAGTTAAGCGGTTAAATTGCTGGTCTCGGCATGTATTTCGGGATCTCAGGTTGATGTCAGTTATCCCTTTTGGATTCTTTAACATATTCGATAGCAAAAATCGTTCAGAAGAAACATTTCATTAAAATGAAATGTTTCTTTTGAACGAGTTCATTTGAAACATTTCGTTAAAATTTTACAAATGCTTCTTTATAATTAAATATCTTTTTGCTTGTCATTAAATAATGCTTCTTTTTTCTGCCCTAATTTCCTACATTTGTGGTTGCGAAACGGTGGCTCATTGCAGGGGACGCGGAGGAATATTTTTTAATAGTTAGGGTCGTGCAATATTTCTGCAGCCAACGCGGGGTCGCGAGTGTGATGAATTTTAGGAGTCAGCTCTTTGGGAACGTAGAGACCGGTTGGGAATGGGTATAGAAGCCCGGGGGCCAAGTTTTAGGTGGCGCCATGACGCCAAAACTTTACTGGGTTTATGTCATTTTTAAAGCGCAAAAAAATATGGGGGAGAGTTAAAAATAATACCATTTCTCAACAACGACTGGGGTAAAAAAAATGACGGGAGGCTGTCTTTTCAAACAGCCTCTGATGTTAAAGGAGTAGGACTACTTTACTCGCGTGACTCTTTTGTTTCTCGAAGTCTCTCGGAAGTTTTTAAATTTAAGTAAGTTTTTTTTGTAACTTCTGTTGTTATCCTTTATCTCTAAAATAAGACATTAGTTATGTTTTTAACATATGTAGTTACGGAGATATAGAGGATCGCGTCACCAATTCATGCGTATTTTTGTCCATCTTAGCGACTCAGTAGTCGCTGAACTACCATTGCGATTTTCAATTTTTTTTGTAACTTCTATTGTCATCCTTTATCTCTAAAATAAGACATTAGTTATATTTTTAGCATATGTAATTACCGAGATACAGAGGATCTCCCATGCAACGTTTTTTGGTGTGTTATGGCGTGTGAATCAAATTCCTTCATGAGACCCCAATGGGAGGAACGCAGTCCTAAAAAAATCATGTTATTCCCCGGGCACCACTTACCTTAGTTACCCCAATGGCCATCTAGACAAAACGTTCATGCGTTTATGGCACTTTTTAAAGTCAAATTCGATGAGGGTGCAAAAAAAGGACTATGTCCCGGGTACCGTTTACACTAGCTAAGCCTCTAATGATGATGTTGGGGCAGGGGCGAAAAATGATATTATAACTCGGGCGCCACTGACCCTCGCTACGCCACAGGAAATCGGATTGCGAACTTGGAACATTCTGGCCCCGAAGTCAAGAACTTACCACCAGGCGACCGTGTCCGCATACAACATGAGGTACAGTTGTGTCTAAAAATGTATTGTACCAAATTTATCCGTGTCTAATACACCAGGTTTGTTGTTATTCTGTAAAAAGAAACTGACTTTTATAGTGACGCTATCTCTTAACCAATAAATTGCGAAAGCGGGCTTTGGAAGTCAGCGGAAATGAAAAGGGTTGCGCGAAACAAAAACTACACACGAAGATAAAACATTATTCCAATAAGAGAAAAATTCTATTTGTTATTTCAAAACATTATATAGTACAGTAGAACCTCGATAATCCGAACTAATTGGGACCGGTGCCTTTTCGGATCACCCGAAATTCCGTTAAAAATAGAAAAGAAAAAGATGTGTGCTAAAAAAAAATGTAAGTTATAAGTACTCAGTACTACTATCTATTGAATTCTTTTATTCAACAGCAATAGAAAAAGGATATCTCCCCTTTTCATTAGATGAAGTGACCTTATCTTCCGGCGAATTGCATTAGTTTTTTCAATGTGTACAAAATTATGTATGCTGAAAACGTACATTTTTGTTTTTAGCATGTATATTTATATCTTTTCAATTACATATAATTTTCGAAAATAAAATCGATACGGATTAATCGGAATTTCGGATTAGAGGGGTTCTACTATATTTTTAAAACCTATCGTTTTGTTTCACTCTTTTATTACGGGAAATGTGGAGTTTTTCTTTTCTACATCATTTTAACTGCTTTTCTTGGAGAAAAATATTTTTTTATTGATCTGCTCACTACTAATATTTTTTCGTTCAAATTTTGTTTAAAATGTAACGGAAGCATACTTAAGTCGCTCAATCTACAACCACACCTAAGTTCCTAACCCTGCAGCCTGATAAATTCGAGCTGTTTGTTGACTGGAACATTATCCTGAAATCCGCACTTATCTCGTTTTATGCCCCTGCGGTACCGTTGCTAGGTGAGATCGTAATGTTCAAGCAAATAATGTTATCTCGTTTCAACTTCTAATCTTAAAGCAACCGATTTAAAGGCAAAATCATAAATTTGAAGGTCGGATTTCCAGAATGAGTCGGATAAGAAACAACTAGAGCAGTAAATAAAAGAAACTTTCGTGACTCGTGTTCTCTTTAAATTGAGAAAATTTCAAAACAGACGGTCTGAAGAACTCGGTAAAGCTGACAACTGTTCATTTTGTTGTGGACTGTCACACTGAGTGATCCAGTAACCAGAAGTGGTTTTGTTCAAACTAATGTGAGGAATGCATGAAATTAAACTCATTTATATTTGAATATTTATTATTTTTTACTTTTTTAATATATCGCATTCAACAGTGGCGAATCTAGGATTCGGGTCTGGGGGGGCTGAGGGCATAAAGTTTTTTTATCGTCGTGATGAATGTCAAACCTCAAGGCTAAAGTAAAACAAAACTGTTTAGCTTTACAGACTTCACTCACCTGACAATAAGAATCATAAAGAACAATACAATACTTTCGATAATTTAATAAAAATTTCAGTGAAATAATTAGCCAAAAAATGTCTTCGACCGCGTCGAAACTACAAATACAAGTGGAATGACTAGAAAGGTAGGACAATTTTCGAGCCTGTATAGCCAGAAAGCAATGTTGAAACGTTTTTATTATTTTTTTTAAAGAGGGAAATAAAGAAAAAAACAGTTGTAATGATTTTAAATAAAATCAAGAATTCTGGCTTGGCTCGGGGGGGGGGTGCTGTAGCCCGATAGCCCCCCCCTGGATTCGCCACTGGTGGATTGTTACACTGAGTGATACCGTAACCAGAAGTGGCTTTGTTCGAACTAATGTGAGGAATGCATGGAATTAAACTCATTTATATTTGAATACTTATTATTTTTGGCTTTTTGAATATATCGCATATAATATACAGTAACCCACCGTTCATGTCTTTCGAGGAATGACATAATACGACGTAGAAATGATAAGACGTATATTCGAAATTTTAATTAACAATTTTGCTTATTACAAATTTAATGCTACTAATGCAAATTCATTTAAAAGTAATAATTTTAGAGTTTTTTAAGATATTACTACATACTATGAAAACCATAATTAAATATTTAAATTAAACATTTATCATAAAAGTGAGAAATATCATACCTTTGTTGCATATCTTGACTCTTTCAAGTTCACTACATGTTTCGTTTTGAAAATTACTAAATTTATTTCAAAAATCAGTATTAGACATGTAGCTGATCATAAATATGTAAAGGAAAAAAATTTAGCATTTTTTTTATTTTCAAGAACTTTGTGGTTTCACAGTGAAACCAATGAACGGTAACGGGCTATTTTACCTCCGAATACGTTGTTCATCGAAATGCAATTTAAATTATGTATTTAATTTATAAGTATACGTGAGTATTCAGGATATTAAACCTTCATAAAATTCAATATTACTTTCGAAGATTCAATTTAAAAAACATATCAATTTGGGCAAGATCACTCATCATTTTGTTGCTTTTAAAGCTCAAAAGTATTTTAGCTCTTGCAATGCCGATATCTTTGTGAATATTAACTTTATTGAACTGGAATTTTTATATAAGTTGCCCCATATATCTGGCTCTTAAGTTATGAAAGAAAAATGAAGCTACGTTTCGCCCATGCGCAGTAAAAAAAATGCTCAATGCGTGGTTTAACTGCGAAAGCAATGAACGAGAAGGGTTAAGTGCTGATCAAACATTTCTTATTTTATACGATTTACAAGCATACAAGTAGGCCTTTATTTGGAAATGGCAGAGAGGAAATGATGTCATTTCTAGGGAAATTTCCCTCCTTAACAGAAACGGAGAAATACTGACTGAGGCAGAAAATTTGTGAATTTTAGGAAGTGTTTAACCGTATGCTTCTTTGCGTCGTATAAACGAAGCACTTTATCATTACAATAGTTGCGAATGAATCGGGCCTGTGATAAAACTACGCATAAATGTCAACGACGTATAAATGAGAAACGTATAAACGGTGCTTTACTGTATATGATTTAAATTTAAATTACACATATTTTTATTTTCTCGTATACGAAGTTATACAAAGAGAAAGTATTGTAATCGTCAAAAAATTCGAACTCGAGATTTTGACGAATCTCCACGTTTTAGACATCCCTGAGTCCGAAAAACACAATTTGGGAATTATGTCTGTCTGTGTGTCTGTATGTCTGTGAACACGATAACTCGAAAACTATTAGAGCTACTGGGATGAAATTTGGTATGTGGTCTTTAAACATAATTTGTAGGTTTCTATCAACTTTTGTAGAAAATCCGTCAACGGGAAGTCTGCCTGTCTATATGTCCGAAGTCATGTGAACACTATAACTCAAAAACTTGAATAGCTGGATGGATAAAATTTGGTACACAGTTTCATCGTCATGAATGTAAGTCCGTATAAAATTTTGGGTCAAATCCGTCAAAAGGTTGACTGTCTGTCGGTCTGTATAATTTACTACTGAAACAAGCTATCTCCACACGCATGCGTACGGAAGCAATCTTCTGAGCTCGCGAAAGGAGCGAATTACGTCAGTTTGTCCTTGAGACGGCAAGAGTGAAACCTAGCAGTGCGCGATAGATGCATTTAATCGGTACGCATCCCTTTGAATTCTTTACCTAGATATTTTTCAATCACTATAATGAAAAACCTTCTGATAGTCATTGGATTCTGGATAACAGTAGGTTCGAATTTTTTTAGCCAGCGGGGGAAGGAGAAGCGGCACCTTTTGGGGGAAGTGTACGAGAAAGTTTAGGGGAGAACACTCCCGCTGGTTGGAGAAATGACAATTAAAAGTGGATCGAAACCTAGACTGCTCCTGCATGGAGGTTATTTCATATGTTGATTTTCTGAGATAGTGTGTATGGTCCGCAATGTTTATCGCGAACCCCTTTCGAATTCTCACTCAAGAAAACGTGCGCAATTAACGGGAATCCAGCCAGAATATCTTAACGTGTAGACGGACGAGACTCATGTTTATATGGAATGCCGCTGTTGAAGAATTAATTTAATTTCAGGAACCATTTTTATTACATGGCTAAGTTCCACGACACAGTACATTAAAAGGTACAAGACAGAGAACAACAACACAACACAAGTACACAGAAGAAGAAGAGAGAGAGGGATCATGGGAAAAACCCGGATGGCTCTAGTAGCGCCACCTACCATAAAAAGGAGAAGGCAGTGAATTGTAACCGCTACAAACGGGAATACAGTATTTGAAGGAATTCTTATACTTCTAAACATAAATGTTATATAACTTCTTGTAGAGGGCCATATCAGAAGATATTAGGTATAGAATTCATGCCCGAGGCCCGGGCAACTGTCCGTGGCGCCAAATTCTGGGTGGGGGAACGCGGGAGCTAGAAAATAAAATTGGTTTAATAAATAGTACGAGAGGTGCGGGAAAACCGCAAATACTTTAATAATACTTTTCCTTTAGTATTGGTGCCTCCTCCCCTTATTCCTGAATAATACCATTAAGACCAGCGGCTCTAACGATTGCTAATGAGAGAATTTTTTCTAAACTGAAACTTATCAAAACATATCTGCGATCCACCGTGTCCCAGGAGCGACTAGTTGGCTTAGCAAGAACATTAAAATTGGGGAGATAATGAAAGATTTTGCAGATAAAAAGGCAAGAAAAATGAATTTCTGAACAGAATTTAAAATAATAAAGTCATATATTTTTAAAATAAATTTGTTGAATTTATTATTTTTTGTTTCAGTAAGATTACTATTTAATTTTAAAAGTAACTGAAGTTTCAAAATTCGCAGCATATTATTATTAAAGTAATATTTGCAGGTAAAACATGCATATTTCTAAGTAAAAATTTGTTACTGTTAGAAGACAGACAGTATAGAATTTAAAATATACGTTGGTTATGGGAGGGGGCGTGTGCCAAATTACTGTCTTGTCTCAGTGGCGAATCCGCGGGTACTATGGGGTTGCAGCCCTCCCTAGAGTTAAACCAGAATTCTTGATTTTATTTAAAATCACTACAACTGTTTGTTCTTAATGTCCCTTTTTTCAAAAAAAAAATATAAAACAATACCATTGATTTATGGCTGAGTACCTGAAATTTTCATATTTTTCTACGTACGTGTAGCGTTGACGCATGAAAACATTTTTGGCGTAGATATTTCACTGTATTTTATTAATTATCAGTATTTAGTATTCTTTATGATTCTTGTTGTCAGATGAGTAAAGTCACAAAGGAAGTGTTTTGTTTACATAAGCCTTGAGGTTGACATTCTTCACTACAAGATTAGTTTGGCCTCCCTCCCCCGACCCAAATCCTGAACATTGTCTTGTCTCGTTGGTAAAGCTATCTCGGGCCGGCCCTGAATTCCGAACACCAGTTAGCTATCGAAGACGATATTTAACTCGACAGCCCGTTTCTTAAAGTAGATGAAACCCTGAATATGAGCTACGGTTCAGCAGAGTGTGATTTGTAGTTGGTTTCCCTAATAGTCGCAAAACGATTGACAGGAAAAAAAATTCCAGATAAAAATTTGGTTAATAATTCTGGTTAATGGGAAAGAATGTTAGATATTTTTTTGTTCATTCTGAGCACATATCTGTTTTCTCCTGGGAAATATGTTTCCAATAGTTGTCAATCCTTTTTCAAAGAATTTTGATCACTGTCTATTTTCAAAACTTTTAGTTATGATTACATGCCCCTTAAAAACTAAAGTGACAATCCGAGACTTCGAAGTGGAGGGTCTAAGCTGGAATAATGAGTCAAAAACGGGACTATTTTGTCCAATCCGGGATATCTGATCATTTTACCATTGAAACTAGTAACAGCACTTAGCGATCATATTCTATGTGCAGTAGAAATCGAGTAGATCCGAGAAATCGAGAGATTACTTCATTTCTTAAGAAGCTAAGTCTTTACAATTAAATCTAGTTACCATTTTTTTAAAAATTTAACATGAACCACGAACAGTAAAATTCGAAAGAATGGGGGAATGTGGAACGGTTCATTCAAAACTGGGACATAGTCGTGACATTTTTCCCACTCAGTCAAAAAAAAAAGATGTGTGGCCACTTTATTAAAAACCAAGTACACTAGAGTCTCCCTAAAACGAAGTCTCCCTATAACGAAACTTTTAATCGGAATGTTAAATGACATTCAAAATATTCTCCATATAACGAAGTGGTTGTCTCCCTATAACGAATTTTTCAGACGTTTATATTTTCGATTTTTGTCATTTTTGAAGAAAGTTGCTAATTTCTGTGCAAACAAATCGCTCACATGTGCCTGTTTCTGGAACCATTTCTCATTCCAGCGATAACACATAACAATAGAATGCTATGTTAAAGGTAATGCAGTTGTGGGGACCTGAGTTTCTACAGTGGGAGAAACATTTCTACGGGTCAAGATTCCAAGAATCGGGGTGGAGTGGGGGTGGAAACAGCAAATGGATGTGACAATACGCATTTTATGTTTATCCGTACTAGTACATATTATTCTCTAAATTGGTGAATTGTCTTCACTTTTGAGAATTTCATTTATACAATAAAAATTAGTATAACTCTAACAAATTTATAATAAATATTACTTCATTTTTAATTGAAAGTCATAATTAAATATTTTTGAACTTATCGCACATACTAAAAGGTTTGTTACATTCACTTAAACAACTGCAAAAATCTCTAATCTCCGTATAACGAAATTTTCTCTATAGCGAATTTTTCATCTGGAACCAAGCGATTTCGTTATAGGGAGATTCCACTGTGTTCTCCCACTTTGGAATACAAACGCATCACTCGCTCTCTTTATATACAAATGACATTTATATTTTATTTTTAAATAGAAAAGTAAGACTGCTGTAGATGCGATGTGCCGATAACCTCTTGGTCCGATATGCCTCTCTTATCAGATATAAGCATTCAAAATTAGCTGCCAAAAGTGGAAAACTGCTTTATTTGGTCTTTTCGGTATCAAGAAATTTCTCTCCAGAATTGGAGTCTCTTGATAACGCAGTCTTTGATGTCGAAACAGCGTCGTTGAGAGGTCCTATCTTATCCTGTTTGATGAAGATGGAGATTAAGGCTGACTTAGAGCAAACAGGAAAGGCCTCTATCTTATCGGGAGAGCACACTCGAGGAGAACTGCGCCTTGCTTGACAAGATGTGACTTAAGAAAGTTGTTTATTTGGCACAAGTCTTGGCGCACATCCAGAAGTGGGAGATAAAAAAGATCTTACGTTCGTCATCGGTCATGCCAAAGAAAGAATTGTTAAAGAAAGAAACAAATGATAAAAAGTGGGAGAGAAATGAAGTGGAGGAATGTTAGCTTATAGAGCAACATCACTGAAGAGTTGTCTTCGGTGGTCTCGATTTATAGGTTTGTTGTTCGCGCAAGCAGCAGTGGGTTGGTGTTGGAAAGAAGAGTTTTAAAATTTATCGCTACGTCTGGGAAAGCGAGAGTGTTTTGCATTTGTCTTGGAGAAGACGCTATGAAAATTAGGATTAAGTGCTGTTCCATGGTTAGGTAATTTATCAGTTGAGCCTCTATTTAAAAAAAATACATATTTTAACAAAAAACATGTTAAAACGGGGTGTAAGATTGAAAACTAGTTGAGTTGATTAAAGGGCTCGAGAGCCAGATTTGGCAGTATTGTGCCAAATTTTTGGGGTAAAGGTTGGAAACGAGATACTAATATAAAATATCTAATGGCACGTGAAAACCGCCAAGTGCTCACAGTGATAACACATATTTCAGGAAAACCATTATTGGTGCTGGCTGAGGTGGTTGGCGTAAAGGTTGTACAAAATATATACCACCGAGCAAATGGCTCAAATAGAATGGTGGTACAAAAAATATTCTGCTGAACGAATGGCTTATATGGAAAGGGGTGCAAAACATAAACCACCGAATAAACAGCTTTAATGGAAAAGTGGTACAAAACATATACTATTGAACAAATGGCGTAAATACAATGATGATACAGAATGCATACCACGAAATAAATGGTTTAATACAATGGTGGTACAAAGAATCTACCATCAGACTTCGAAAAGTTAATGAACAAAATTTGAAGGCCACTACTCAAAGAGTGTATTTTTTTCACTGCAGTCTCTTGATTTCGCTGCCAACACACACAGAACACAACCCGATACTTTCCGTTAATCAAATATTAATCACAGGTTTCAACCGAATCCCAGGAAACGAATTCCGCGGAGTCAGTTTTCCAGGTGAAATTCTAGCGGACGCGAAGTCATGAATGAACGTCGTCCTCCTTGGCACCATTCGTCGGAGGAAAAGAACAAAACGAATAAATAAAATAAAGGGTCGCTGCCCAACGCTTGCTAATCATTAGGCTGAACGAAGGCTACAACAACTTCGCTTTCTTTTCCCCCCATTATTCGTTCTTATTATTAACTTTTCTCAGAGTTATAGTTTTCATTTCTGCTTTCTTTTGAGGAAACCAGCCTTTTTGGATCAGGAAATGGCAACGGCTTTTTGAAGTTCATTGTAATAGTAAGTTAATATCCGAAAATGAAGTAGAGGGGGATTTCTAATTGGTTGTAGTTATGTTGTGTTAATTTACAGTTGTATAATCTTGGTATGGGTAAAATTCTCGGCAAACGTTGCTATGTCTCGAGGGTGAAAATTATTTTTGTAGTGTTTTTATACGTATCTAAAGATGCGAATGTGCGTTTGAAAATGTGAAAAAAATGTCATGTAAATTATGATTTTCATGACTGAACACTTCAAGATGAATATTTTTCGTTCCACCTTAGAAAAAAAGTGACTGAGGAAAAAAATACTTGACAGACACATGACTTCGAATATCGAATTCCGAAATCCATACTCGAGTTCGAAATCAAACCCGTGTTCATTCCTAATTTATCGCTGAATTTTGCATGTTCTGTTGAATATCAAGTGGTCGCGTGTAGCTACCGATAAGCAATTTACTGTTTTGCATTTTCTTGCGGTATTTGGTTTCGTTCGATGACACCGTCTCAGCTTAAAACTGCGTCACATTTGTTGGTAATCATAGTTTTATGTACTGTTTTTTAAACTTGTAAAGTCTTCGCTTTGAAATGTTTATCACATTTAGTAGCCAGCTGTCCAAAAAATTTACTTTTCAAGCAAGATTTTGCGATCGAGGTATATTCTGGGCAGCTGCTAAGTAATTCTCGCGCAAAATATGGCTACGGATAAAGAAGCCAAGGAATAGAACAAGAAAGGCATTGAAATTGTCTTTCATTTGATTAATTGATTATCGCGATGAATAATTGTTAATCTTCATCGTGAGTTAATGTGAAAATATTTCAATACTCTTTTCACTTGTTAGGACGTGCAACTAATGCTACTATGAAAAGTGAAATAAATTGTGAAAGCGAAAATAAAACCAAAAATGTTATCAAGTTAATTCAAGTCCTTTGACCCTTAAGCCCCTAACATTACAGTACAGCCCCGGTTAACCGATTTAAAGGAGGGGAGGGGCGTTTTGGATAACAACATTTTCGGTTCAGTCATGAACATTCCATCACTATTTTGTATCTAAATATACCATGCAATTCTGAAATGCTTTGAGTGTCAAATGAATTCAAAACTTTCTTAGTTGGCTACACTTATGTTCTTTTTTAAAGTAACCAGCGGGAGTGGTTTCCCCTAAACTTTCTCGTATACTTCCCCAAAAAAGTGCTGCTTCCCCTCCCCCGCGCGGATAAAAAAATTCGAACCTACTGTAACCCAGAATCCAATGATTATCAGAAGGTTTTTCATTGTAGATTATAGTGATAGTAAAATATCTTGGTAAAGAATCAAATTCAAAGAGGTACGAACCGATTTTCCACTCTTTCCGGCTCAAGGACAAAGTGACGTAATCCTTCCGCGTGCAGAGAGATTGCTACCAGTAGGCACGCGCATGGAGAATCGGATTTTAAAAAAATTGAATATGCAATTTGAACATCTGTTTTTGAACCGATTGAGATGAAAAATGGGCACAGATCTATAATTAATGTTAGCATCCGTGATACCAAGTTTTATTTATCTAAGCCAAAGGGCTTATGAGATATAATTTTTACAAATATGCGATTATACAGACCGACAGACAGTCAACCCTTTGACGGATTTGGCCCAAAATTTTATACGGACCGACATTCATGATGATAAAACTGTGTACCAAATTATATCCATCTAGCTATTTAAGTTTTTGAGTTATAGTGTTCAGAAGAACGCGGACAGACAGACAGACTTCCCTTAGACGGACTTCGTCCAAAAGTTGGCAGAAACCTACAAATTATGGGTCATGATCACATACCAAATTTCATCCCTGTATCTCAAATAGTTTTCGAGTTATCGTGTTCACAGACAGACATAATTCCAAAATTGTGTTTTTCGGACTCAGGGAGGTCTAAAATGTGGAGATTCGTCAAAGTCTCGAGTTCGAATTTTTTGACGATTACAATACTTTGTCTTTGTAGACTTCGTGTACGAGAAAGTAAAAATTGCCTTTTTAGGTCGAGCGTTCGCCTCTCCGCTAGTCATATCCCAGCGCTCTCTGAAGTTCGCGATAATTCCTGTGCAGTAAGTACAATATGTGTTTTTTTGGATTTGGGATTTCCGAGACATTTCGGATAACCCGAGTTCTGTTAACCGGGATTTTACTGCATTATTACAAACTTTTTTACGCGGAGGGATGATTGGGGTTGGAGATACTCAAAAATAGAAAGGCTAATCAAGGGGTGTGAGAGGAAATAAAGTTTGGGAATCGCTGTTCCAGATCATGCGGCACTTTGGCATTTCTTGATTTCGTTAGTTAAAAAAAATCCGTTAGAATCGCAAGAATTTTTAGATAAAGTTTCCGGAAAAAAATCAAATTATACAATTACATGTATTATTTCTCGACACAATAAAATAAACCCTTGTATTCGGTGATAATTATGATTGTAATTACTTTTCCGAGCGCAAAGGATTAGTGAATCTTATCCTCAAAGATGCTTCATTCTTAACTCATTAATAATCTATTGGCCTATACGAACGACCCTCCCCTTCTCATACATGGTCGGAGGCCTGGTGACAAGGTCACGGCTTCGGGCCCGGAGGTTGTCCATGTTCGAAACCCGCTTCCAGCGAAGAACCGCCGTGTATATGGGCCTGGTGCACGACAAATTCATTCAGGTCGAATGTTCTCTTGCTGGTGTGGCGGGAAAATTTGGAAAGAGGGTGCCGGCTCAGGTATCGTCCTCTTCATCTCACCATGGCTCAAAAGAACGCGGTGCTTCGAAATGGAACGTAAATATAACTAGACTACACTAAACCGTCATACATATACTATCGTATATGTTTTCTACTAGTAAATTTAAAGGCTAATTAAGCTAAATTTTACTATGATCATGACAATGATCGAATTAGAGGCGAGTTAGCATTTCGGAGGGGATTTTTGCCCACTTAAAGCCTTTATTCAAATCACAATTGAAACAATTTTTTGATAAAATCATAAATTGAGTGTATTTTAATTTACAAACTACAGACCTGTCAAAAAATTCACTGGCCAGTCCGTTTGCATTAGCATGCGGATCGATAGCAGAGTTTGAAATAGGATCGTTTTGTAGCAATTTCGACAGGATAGCCGAATTCAGCCAAGGTGACTTTGACCCGCACAGGGCATATATTTGTTTATGAAAATCCAACCAACAGCGGCAATAAAACTGCCAATGCACCCGCACCGAATGATTTGCATTGACATGGCCAGGATAAGAGACTGCAGGTCACTGGGGTGCGTGCATTTTCTGGAAGCTTCTAGAAGCTCACTCATTCCAGGCCCTAGAGAAATTTCGGCACTGAAACATTTGAATACAAATAATTTGTAAAACTGTCAAAATTATCAATAGATTTGCTCCTGTAAATCTACAACTTGAAACGTCAAAGACAATATCCTTCAATAATCAATCAATAACATCAAATTTCTGTTACTGCTGCACAGGGCTAGGACAAAGCTTAGGCCATGTAATGTGACCATACGTCCCGCTTTGAACGGGTTAGTCCTGTTTTGAACGGGACAGTCCTGTAGTAATGTTTTGAACGGGACAGTCCGGTAGTAATGTTTTGAACGGGACAGTCCCGTAGTCCTGTTTTGAACGGGACAGTCCTGTAGTCCTGTTTTGAACGGGACAGTCCTGTTTTGAACGGGACAGTCCTGTAGTCCTGTTTTGAACGGGACAGTCCTGTAGTCCTGTTTTGAACGGGACAGTCCCGTTTTTAGGTAGCCTGTCCCTTTGTCCCTAAGCACAGCTTCGGTACCGCCAAATGTGCCGTTTTCAGAAAGAAAGCAACCCATGATAACAATTTCAAACAAGAAGAGGCCAAAAATAAAATAAAAAATCCTACGGTAAAGTCTAGTAGCCCGGTGATGACGGAGCATGCGCTATACTTGTCCTACTTATGCTAGTTGGTCAGAAGCTTCCTATCTCGCTCTTAGTTCTAACTTCATTACACCGCATGATGTGACGGAATGAAACACTGGGAATTTCGAAAGTCTTTGGGTAGAACTGTTCAAACACTTTCGCGCCAATAATTTAAATCATACGAACTTTCGTATGATTATTGAATGTATTCTGTCTGCCCGGCACTAATGCACTCGTAGAAAGGGCCTTGCTTCTTATGAATATGTTGTGGACGAGCTAGAAACCACAGTTGCAAGTCGCAGTTTATAAAGTAACGTTAGTTACAAAAGTAAATTTTAAGAAATCCTGCCTAGAATTTCATTCTTTTTTTACATCAACACCAAATATACGGAAGCAAAAATGTGCTCTTCAGAAAAATGCAAAATCACGGGAATTATTTATTTTCACGTGTTTATCCCTCTTCTTTCCATTAATAAATAAAAACTGAAGAAATATGCGTTTTCTTGAATTTAGATAATATTACCTAAAAATTAAAAAATGTCCCGTTTGAGGGAGAAAAAATGGTCACTTTTCTAATGAATCACCGAAACATTTCCAGCTCGTTTGTAGGAGGAAGGATCTGACCCAGAAATCAGTTGCGTACGAAAGGTAAATAGCGAAGACTGATGACTGGGCCATCTATACCAGGAAGGGTCCATAAACGCGATGCGCAGTAGCTCTTTCCGCGCATGACGTCTTATTGGGACAGATTTCGAAACTCTCCGTTATTCTACGCGGTTTCAAATTAAAGAAATAAATTTATTCCATCTGTAAGAAACGTTAAAAGTACCCGATTAATGGTTCGTTATTGCATCTTCATCATTTTATATCACAAGACTGCTTTTTATTGCTTATAAATTCCGCGCCATACTTTAATTTTTAATGAAAATGCATCAAGGTTCTCCTCTTTTAGTTTACTTAACAGCAATTCTAAATGATCGATTCGCTTTTTGAGAATACTATTTGCTTTTTCTTCTGTCTAATAGAAGTTTTCAATGAATGAAAATAAATAATATTATCTTTTGGGCTTATTTATATCTAATTTGGAGTCTGGTTATTATTTTTTTGTTTCTTTTTTCTCCTCACATTCCAAATTAAAAGGCAGGAAATTTTGTTTTATTATGAATATTTCTCGTTTGATTCAGAGCTGAGGTGGATGCTTGATTGATAAGGAGAGGTTTTGTGAGTCTTCCTTTGTTTCGTAAGCTAAATATTGAAAAAAACAGCTCTTTTTAGAGCCATATGTTATAGTTTTAAGGAAATATTTGAAGCTAATACAATGCCTGGTTGTGCTGTTGTCGGATGGCCAATGCATTCGAAAAATTCCAAAGGCACAAACGTTTCTTTTCATTCATTTCGAAAAGATTATGATGCTAGAAAAATTTGGATTTTCAAATGCAGAAGGAAAGATGCGTTTAATGCTCGAATTTGCTCTCGGCACTTTAGCGAGAGCGATTATTATTGTAATCTGAAAGCTGAATTGCTGGGTTTTCCGGAAAAAAAATTCTGAAATCCAAAGCTGTGCCAGGATTAAATTTGCCGTCAAATGAGAGTGTATCATCATCTGAAAAGAATAAACGACTCATGTCTCGAAAAGTGCGAAAACGTGCCTTAGAAACTCTGAATAAGTTATCGCCATTGAAACAGGAATTTCAGGATAAGAGTACGGAATTTAATGTTGAATCTCAGTCTGTTTTAGAAGAACAAGAAAAACTGATTGTTTCGTTAAAGAAAGAAATAGAGAGTTTAAAATTATCAAATACTTCAGTGAAAAGACAGATAAAAAATATCAAACGATCAATTCAACAGAAAGTTTCAAAAGGTATCGATAGAATTTTAGGAGAATTATTTTCTCAGAATCAAATAAAATGCTTATTGACCGGAAAAAAATGCTGAAAATGGACAAAAACTGATATATGTAGAGTTATCACTCTAAGAGCTATTTCCAGAAGATGTTACAAACTTTTAAGAGATACTTTCGGATTTTTCAACTTTGAAAAGATGGATAAAAAATTCATTTGAATATCAACCTGGTATATTGAATGATGTGTTAGCATTAATGAAAACTCAAGCTTCTAAATTTTCTTCATTGCAACGAATCTGTGTCACTTGTTTTGATGAAATGAATTGTGATAGCAGAATTTCGTACGATCAGGAGGAAGCCCCTCATTCGAATGTTCAAGTTGTAATGGTTCGAGGTTTGTTCTGATGGAAACAAGTAATTTATTTTGATTTCGACGTTCAAATGACAGCAGAACTGTTGAAGAAATTAATAATTTCAATAGAAAATTCTGGATATAAAGTCGTTGCTACTGTTGCTGATCTAGAAGGTAAGAATTGCTAAGTTTGGAATGATCTGAAAGTCTCTTATAATCAATCATTCTTTCAGAATCCTTTTGATTCCTTTAGAAAAGTTTGGGTGTTTGCCGATGTGCAAATTAATAAGGAGTCATTTTCTCGATAAAGGTTATATTGTGGACGGGAACAAAATTTCTAAAGAAGTAATAGAGAGAATACTTATGCTGGATTCAAATGAAATGAAACTCTGTCCGAAACTTTCTCTTGCCATATATCAGTCAAAGGACGGGAACGTCAAAGAGTGAATTTAGCGACTCGACTTTTTTCTAATCACACTGCTAAGGCCATCAGATATTTGCTTCCAAATGAAACGGAAACGTCAAACTTTTTCCAACTAATGAATGACTCCTTTGATATTTTAAATGCTAGAAATTCTGAGGACGATAAACTCTTAGCTCGAGGTTATGGATATGATCTGAAAAATCAGAAAATAATAATAGATAAATTAAAGAATTGTATTGGAAAGCTGATAATATGCAAAACTTTTAAACTAATAAACTAAGCAAAACTTTTTAAAGAAAACTAAAAAAGATACTGTAGATCAAAGGAAAGAAAAAAACTATTTCCCTTTTCAGAAAGGTTTTTTAATGACAATTGCATCATTATATAGATTGTATGAGGATTTAAAACCCCTTAATGTTAAATTTATTTTAACGCCCAGATTATATCAAGATTGGCTTGAAAACTCCTTTTCCCAAATTCGTGGCATTGCTCACTTTTATGATCATCCTTTGCCGTCCGAAGTAAAGCATCGGATTCGATTACTTCTGCTTGGGAAAAATGTGGATGATATTCCTTTTTCTAGCTCAGCAAACTAGACTGTCTCTGTGAAGACAAATCTCTTCTTACAAATGAGCTCCTCGTTCACATGTCTCCAGATTTTTCTGAGCCAGGAAATCAATCACAAATCCAAGAAATAATCGCAAATGAATTTTCATCTGATGAACTAACTGCCATTGTTGATTCTCCAGAATGTTCTAATGATTCTTCTCCTGACTGCAGTACCAATATCCTGAATTGTAATTACATGCAGATCGGATCAGCCCTCGATGTGATGTCACCCATCGACCAATAGCGACGAGCCTGTTGCAGTATTTAAGGGCTGATTGCTACTGTTCATTCTCTTCTCCTTTTTGTATCATTTGATAGCTAACAGTATAATGATTTTGTGATTTGATTTAGGATCTTAATTTAGTTGTTGTTTTATTAAATTTGTTATCGAGTAGTCTTGTTTTCACTGAGTCACCAGCTAAGTACATAGTTTCTCACAATGGAGTACTTCTGATATATGTGGAATACAGGCGTGATAGGTTGAGAAGCTGAGTAGTGTAGTATCGTACTAGTAGCACCTGAGTGTGAATCGTTCTGTGTACCGACTACCTCAGCGACTAGATTAGTAAATCTCGCCTCTATCCATGCTGTAAAGTTAACTTGACCTCGACGTAGGCCTAGAAGTTACAATATATTGCACATAGATGCAGAAAATACGATCGTTGTCTTGCCATTCCATCCGGGCAAAGCCTCGCAATTAGATCCCACGAAAAAACGTGGATTGAAATTTTTCCAGATGTGGCTTTCTCATTCCAACTGATGAATGGTTTGAACAGATTAAAAAATTTGAACAAACTTTTGTCAAAATGCACGGTAATAACCATTTGTCTACGGAAAGGAATGGGATCTCAAAACTGTGTTTGGCATAAGAAAAATTTCCAAGCGTGTCAGAGGAAATAATTAAAATCTATTCGAGAACACGAACTTTCATCCGGCTTAAATGATCAAACACTCAAAACAAACTAGATTCAAAGAGGACAGTTAAAGAGAATAAAGAAGTAGGATTCTTCACACTTCCAGCCTTCTAAAATGTGATTACAATCTTGTCTTAATCAAAGGTATATAATATAAGTTTTGTTAAAAGTTATTCTGTTTAAAACATAAAATAACAATTTTTGCGATCATTTATATATAGTGTAAATACTGTTCATCACATTACTCGAAAGTTTTGACATTATATATGTGTGTGAAAATGTAATATTTATGAATTATGTACGTGATATATATGTTATGTTTATGATATATATTGTATGTGATGTAACTGTTTATTACTAATATTGCAAGCAAATATTGATTATTGAATTGCTTAAGAGATTTTATTTAATATATGTTTACTATTCTGGGTGTGAAAATGTGATATATATATTAAATCAAGATTTAATATATATAATATAAAGATCAAAATATATGTTTATAATTCAATTACGAGTTGTGCGATGAAAACAATTCTACAAAAAATAACAAGTTATTTTTGCTCATATTTATCAAAAATTACAAGTTGATTTTAAGGAATTTGTCAAAGATATTTGATTTCATTTTTTTACTACAGGAAGTAACTAAGAGACTATTATTTTAATGAATGTGTAATTTATAATTGCAGGTAAAATTAATCTTAATTCTCCAGTTTCTTAAAAATAATCCAGTCGCATATAAATCTAGTATTAAAAATGATATACCATACGTCGTAATTATTTCTTTATTTCTTACATGGACATCATATCAGAAAGATCACTGAATTTTATTAAAATTTTCGATTAAACATTCAAAACTTTTATTCTTTCGTAATTCGTGACTCTTTAACAAAGTTTCCACAAAAAGTCAGGCTTATAATCAGTTTTTCGGTTGCTAAAAAAGCTCTCAAATGTGATAATTACGTAGCACTGGGACGAAGCGATGTGCTCCCAGTGCGACGTCATCAATTCATCCGCTCTCTGTGAACCTAACCTTATACTCTCAAGTAACCTTGATCTCTGCCTAAAAGAGTAGTGTAGAGATAGAGTTATGGGGGAATAGATAACCAGTAGTAGAGGAAGGCGGCGAGAACACAAAATTTCGAGGTGTTTATTTCACTTTTTAAAGCAAAATATGACGAGAAGAAGAAAAAAAACTAACCCTTGTGCCATTTACTTTTGCAACGCCATTGCTGTGAAAATAGGTTGTATTTTTCAGGCTACTGAAATAGGTTTGGAAATGAAAATTTGAAATTTTTATAGAACTCGGAACTGTAAAAAAATAATTTTACTTTTATCTATTTATTTTTTAAATTTGAAATCGGTTTGTGTAAACAAAGGACTAGAGTAAAAGATATTAAAGGAATTTTAAAGTTTTCACTTCATCGTTGAATCATAGATGAGCTAGCTTTCTAATTAAAAAGATGAACCAGTTTTCTGATTAAAATTCAGGCACTCGCTTCAATTTTCAATAATTTTTTATGTTACAAAAAGCTTTCTGTGGGTGTATGGTGTAAACAGTCCAACACGCAGGATCATGGAGAATGAAGGTTTGTTCACAAATATGCGGGGAAGCACGTAGCACAGGAAACGGTGGATCTTGAACACATTAGCAATGTAAACAGACAACAATTCACAGGCAATAACACTTCAGCACTTTGAGATTTAGCAACACAAACTGTCAACAAATTACTAATAACGACAATAACAGCACTTTCAATAGCGCTCAGCTCACCAGCTTTCTAGCTCGCACTGCAGACGAAACTTCAAAGTCGTTCCAGTCTTATCAACATACCTCTCTGATCCAAACGCGGTCCTTAAATACTCTCTCCGACAGGCCGTGACGTCACATGGAGTTTTCTTGTACATTCAAGCGTATTTTCTTTCCTAATAGAGGTATCGGGAAAAGGGTAGCATTTTCTGGAATCATCGATTTGTCGCCAAGGTCGCCAAATTTGTCGCTAAGTCGCCGAAAAGGTCGCCAAGGTCAGGGGTCAGGCCCGGCCATCCCATACTTACCCCTATAAAACTCTCTTTCCAAACATAAGACTAGTCAGGCAGGAAAGCGACATTACATTTTTGCAGCAATATTTTTCTTAATTCTACCATTTAAAAAATTATGCGGCGTGGTATTTTTCCCATTAATGACATTAAATTGGGCACTTTTTATAATTTAAATCAGTGTATTAATTTTCAAGTGTCATTTACCCTCCGTTCTTTATCACTTTTGTAAATAAACCGCGATAAACGAGAGCGTATATCGAATTTAAAAATCAACTAAAATTAATGATCCGTTTTTACAAATGACTTTCGGCCTGAGTGCTCTCTCAAAGCTGCCAGTAAAATGAATTCGTTTCAAAAGATAAAGCGAAGTCTTTAACCACTAATGGCCGGTTAATCATTTTTCTCATCTCTTCCACACAGGTTTCACGTTTT
>BGPR01004330.1:41161-51416 GCA_013235015.1 Araneus ventricosus | reverse complement strand
TGTAGGATGACACTTTACGAGGGAGGACAGAGCTTACAAAAAGAGGACTGTCCTCCCTAAAGGAGGACATGTAGGAGGACACTTTACGAGGGAGGACAGAGCTTACAAAAGGAGGACATGTAGGATGACACTTTACGAGGGAGGACAGAGCTTACAAAAGGAGGACTGTCCTCCTTAAAGGAGGACATGTAGGAGAACACTTTACGAGGGAGGACAGAGCTTACAAAAGGAGGACTGCCCTCCCTAAAGGAGGACATGTAGGATGACACTTTACGAGGGAGGACAGAGCTTACAAAAAGAGGATATGTAGGAGGACACTTTACGAGGGAGGACTGTCCTCCCTAAAGGAGGACATGTAGGATGACACTTTACGAGGAAGGACAGAGCTTACAAAAGGAGGACTGTCCTCCCTAAAGGAGGACATGTAGGATGACACTTTACGAGGGAGGACAGAGCTTACAAAAAGAGGACTGTCCTCCCTAAAGGAGGACATGTAGGAGGACACTTTACGAGGGAGGACAGAGCTTACAAAAGGAGGACATGTTGGAGGACACTTTACGAGGGAGGACAGAGCTTACAAAAGAAGGACTGTCCTCCTTAAAGGAGGACACTTTACGAGGGAGGTCAGAGCTTACAAATGGAGGACTGTCCTCCCTAAAGGTGGATGGTTGGTCACCTTATTAATACATATGTACAGTCACGTGATTTCACTGCCGACTTGGTATGCCAATGAAAATAAAATCCTATAAAAGTCAATAATACAGACTTGTTGCATTTAATTTTACAAAACGATCAATATGAACTTCAATATAAGAGAGGAAATGTACAGAAATGACGGATTAGATTTTTTAGACGATGACGTGTAACAGAAACTGATGGTTAGACGAGCGACGGTTAATCGAAGTTTTACTGTGGTGCTGAACTTCTGTTGCTGCGTTTGTTTCAGATTGAATGGGAAACATGACAAATAGTGTGAGAAATAAAAATAATTGTTCACCGACGAATTGTTTTAATTATTCATTCGCTTAATTTCACTATAAGGAAATTTGCAAATGCATTGCCTGCTTTGCAATTAAATCACGTAAACTGTCTTTTGATTTCGCACTTCCTGATCCAAATCTGCTGAATTTGGCATAATTGAAACAACTCATTTGTCTCTACACCTTAAAGGAAAACGTTCTTTCGCAGGAAATTATTCATAAGAAAAAGAAAGGGAAAATGGCTGTTGTAGTAGAAGTCGAGGTTAAAGCCTGGAGTAATATATGCATTCAATCAAAAGCGCTGAATGGCCCGTCTTAAAATAGGTTGACTGAAACAGTCCGCATAGATGTGACTACAATTCTAATGCAAAACAGTATTTAAATCAGCTGAAAAAAATAAATAAAAGAACTTTTTTTCTCCTACACTTGTTAAAATACGTCGACTCGGATATTGTTTGAACCATAACTCAATATTATTTTCCATGGCGTCTTATGTTTTCTTTGTGACTGATTTGGATTACATGCGATATGAATTTATTTTAAACAAATCACCAAAAAACTTCATACCAGAGGAAATGTTAAACGAATACCTGTTTCTATTCCCTCTTAATTACTATGTTTAAAAAGTGATTAGTTTAATCGTCATTTACGCTTGTGTTAAAAACTCATAAAAAATCACTTATACTAATTTATTCATAACTTATGATTACTTCATTGTGTTCTTTGTCGAAAGGAAAGAAAATTTTAGAAGAAAATATAAATTAAGTTCAGTGACCAGTTGGTATGTATTCAGCAATGATCTTGTAAAAACCACTTCAGCAATCTTTTACTATTTAATGGCATTTTGTCCGGTGGATCCATCGATTATTCTTATTCAAATTAAAGAACAAAAAACCTGCAGATGTCTTGTTTTCTTGAAATGATTGAAAATATATTTGAGATGATGATTGAGCAAGCTTTAATTTAAATATGGTTACAGAGAACTACTGGCTTCAGAATGATAGACTTACATTCAACCGAATTTTTCTCATACAGCTGCATTTTTTTGACATCACGTCAGGTCTTTTTCCTATTTTACAGGATGTTACATAAAGAATAGGAAAATTTTGAAATCAATTTAGGAATATTTTCATATAGATATAGCAGAAGAAACGTGTCTTAAAACCTTTCAGTTGAGGGAGAGTGCTCTTTTATACGAATAAAGATTATGATTCCGATTCATAATGACAATTTTAATATTATAAATATTATTACAAATCATTATGTTACAAGAAGCAATTTGTATGCTCATTTATTGGGTCAAAGCGGACGTGGCGATTGGATTTTCTCTCTTAAACAAAATCTTCTATCAGAAAGATCGCCAAATTTTTTACGTTCTCTTCTGCAAGTACCTCATGGCTAAAGTGACCATTTATTTTTCCCTCAAAATGGGACAATTTTTAATTTTTAAGTAATTGTTAATTCAAGGAAACACATATTTCTCTAGTTTTTATTTATTAATGAACAGAACAGGAAGAAACACGTGAAAATAAATAATTCACGTGATCTTACATTTTTTGAAGAACACATTTTTGTTCCAATAAATTTGGTGTTGATTTAAAAAAAGAATGAGATTTTTGGCAGGATTTTTTAAAATTTACTTTGGTAATTCACGTTGCATTATAAACTGCGACTTGCAACTGTGTTTTCTAGCTCGTCCACAACTTATTCATAAGAAGCAAGACCCTTTCTACGAGTGAATTAGTGCCGGTCAGATGTAGAATATATTCAATAATCATACGAAAGTTCGTATGATTTAAATTACTGGCGCGAAAGTGTTTGAACAGTTCCACCCAAAGACTTTCGCTTAATAAATTCCCAGTGTTTCATTCTGTCACATCATGCGGTGTAATGAAGTTGGAACTAAGAGAGAGATCGGAAGCTTCTGACCAACTAGCATACGTGGGACAAGTATAGCGCATGCTCAGTCATCACCGGGCTACTTGACTTCACAGTAGGATTTTTTTTTATTTTTGGCCTCTTCTTGTTTTAAATTGTTATAGTGGGTTGCTCTCTTTCTGAAAACGGGACATTTGGACGTCCCAAAGCACAGCTTCGGGACAAAGGCACAGGCTACCGAAAAACTGGACTGTCCCGTTCAAAACAGGACTACAGGACTGTCCCGTTCAAAACAGGACTACAGGACTGTCTCGTTCAAAGCAGAACGTATGGTCACATTACATGGCCTAAGCTTTGTCATAGCCCTGTGCAGCAGTAACAGAAATTTGATGTTATTGATTGATTATTGAAGGATATTGTCTTTGACGTTTCAAGTTGTAGATTTACAGGAGCAAATCTATTGATAATTTTGACAGTTTTACAAATTATTTGGATTCAAAATATTAATTATTAAATGAGATTTTCGATGAGATCGCTACCTAGGATTAATACAGTCAGAATTTCAGTTAGCTGCTCTTTGAAATGGTATGATTTAAAAACAGAGAAAGTGGGTAACAGCTACTCGTCATAAAGAATTGAAAATAAAATTTTAAACTGGAATTTTATGCCAGTTAAAAGCTAATGAGAACTTTAACCTGCTATGACCCTCTCTATCCAGAAAAACTAAACTCTTTTTTCAGGTTAATCGTAAGACAAAACACTTTTTATAACTACTGCTTAAATCAACAAAGCCTTCTTTTAACCTGCGCTTATAAAAGAAAGGGTGGTTTTGGTTAGTTCGAGTAAAGGAACACAATGAATCTGCAGAAAAAAATCTATGACTGACTTCCCACACTCGGTGACGAACTTCTTTCTGAAAGAAAATCAATTTCTGCTGTCTATTATGGTGTTTCCGTTGGCAACAGAAAAGTTGGTACTATGAAGCAACTAGTACTCGTGCAATCGGAGAAAAATATTCGATTGTTACTTGTTTCGTGATTTTAATTCTTCACCATTCGCCGGCATAACCTTGACAAGTGAAAGGAACAGGCATTTTGAAACTATTTCCTACTAGACAGAATGGGTATTTATTTTTGTCTTTTTTCCTGTTGGAGCACTTGTAACCATTGTCCCCGTTATAAGCGAGCCGTATTAGTCAGCTGTTCCATGCGGCGTTTTCACATTGTGTTGCGGACTTTGATTGTCCTCGCCAGTATCGCTGCTGAAATGTGCTTTTTTTAATAACGGGAATTGCCAGTTAAGATGATTGAAGTTTAAACGCTCGACAGAAATGAAAGTTTTGATTGATAATAAGACTGCGCAGTAGATGAAACAGTTGTTGAGCATTGGAGAATTACTGTTATTTTTATCAAATATGAATCCTTATATTGAATTTATTTCATCTATTACTTTGTAAATTACTCTAACAAATACTTTGATACATAAACAGTCTGTGTTCGACCTGATTTTTTAAAACTTGGTTTAAGCTTTCAAATTGTTTCCTAAATTGAAAGAAATGTATACTAGATTTTCTACTATAGGTGTATGGACGTGTTTTCTGTTTTGTTTATTTGGGTCTCGGAACTTCCGTATCGAGGATCCACTCCCGGTTTCCCATTGCCGAAGCATTATACCGGAAATCGGTCATGAGCATGGAGTTTCTGTATTACCCCAAATAAACAATACAGAAAACTCGTCCATAGATATTTTTAAAGTTCACTGCGATTCACAAAATTCATCTCAATTCACTCTCAATTGATAATCTCAGATGAGCTGCGTCAATTTAATTTTGAATTCCAATGCACGTTCTGCAAAAGGAAAATAAAAGAGATCTATCAATATAGTATGAGATATGAGGAGCGTCTGTAGCATACGTAGGCACACTTGTCACATATCTGTGACGTCACGTAATTCGACTCTGTTTCAAAATCGTACAACAAAATTTTTAAACGCCAACGTTCCGAACTGTTGCCTTAGACCTATAGAGAGAAAAGCTTTTTCGGAAAAACTTTATTCTTACAATTAACCACGCTCATAATGCAAATTTTGTGCAAAATACTTGGATTGCATTTTACATAAAGAGAACTTTTGGAGAACCTCGATATATTTTGCCTTTTTATGAATTCCTCATCGCAACAGCAAACAGTTTTCTTTTCGTTTCAATTCATTCGCCCTAGTACAGCTACGTTATTTTATCAATGATCTTTGGTTAGAATTTGAATATTCCTATCTTATTTTTGTTGTCAGTTAGTTCCACTTCAGTTTTAAAACATGCTCTTAAATTTATAAGACGAAATAATAAAATCATAAATTGCAAACTGATAGTTCAAGGTGCCTTAAAATGCACTGAATAGAAGCTGCTATGATTAACTGGTAACTACTGAAACAGAAGACAATTAAAGACATTGAGCTGAAGGTGTGCAAAATTCTTGACATTTATTAAAATTCCATATGGGAAAGAAAAGAGTTCAGAAAAATAAACAAAACAAAATAAAGACAGATTTTTAAAAATGCTCTAAAAATAAATAAGTAATAAATAAAAAAGCGAGAGATAGAATTTAGTTGTGTCTGGTAACTACAAATTTTCAAAGCACACGTGAATCAAATTTCCAAATTTTGTAGCTGACATGCTATTATTCTCAGTAATTAATGTAGATTTGTTTGTTTAGTTAGAATATCGTCCCAGTTTGAAGCTAGCGGTTGGACGACAAAGACGACACTTCATTCGAATACCGTCTCCAAACTTCCA
Source organism: Araneus ventricosus (assembly GCA_013235015.1). Lineage (NCBI taxonomy): Eukaryota > Metazoa > Arthropoda > Arachnida > Araneae > Araneidae > Araneus > Araneus ventricosus. The sequence continues at coordinate 45,770 of BGPR01004330.1, read as the reverse complement.
CACCACACTAGCGAGAGGATTTAAATCCAGAAGTATTTAACGTGCACTATCCCGCCTACATGAAGGATCTTGATGGAATATCATACCGGCAACCAAGCCCTAAATAATGTGGAGGGGGATGCTGAAGCGTTTCTCGTGTTTTAGTGTACATTATTAAAATAATTAAATTAGAAGCGTGCAAATTTAAAAGAAAGAAATATTTCATTATAACTATTATCAAAACAAAATACAAGTAAAATTATATTTTTGAGACACTTTTTAAAATGTTATACTGTAATTAATACATTGAAAATAAAGTGCAAATGAAAGAGATACTGAGCTTTATTTATCTGAAAACACTGTTACAGATATTTGTAATGAAGTGTATTAAAAGATATGCTAAAATTATATAAAACATTCTCAGGAAATCAAATTATGATACTAGTTTTCTGAATTTTGATATGACATAAAGCTGGTTTTTATACAGCTCATTGTTGGCAGAAAATCATGAAAAACGAAAACGTTCCTCTTCAAGAGAAATAAGTAAACTTAACATAGATGCAAAACATGGTAAACTAAGGTAAAAATAGGTCTGGACTGCACTCGGGTATTCTTCAGAGCATTTCTGTATAAAAATCTGGTACTCCAGATCCATAAGTATTTATTCTAGAATACGACAGAACACGCAAACTCACTCGCAATTTATTTTGATTACGAATTTCTGCTGTCATGTCTGACGGCTAAAAACCTTCCCAATGCAACATATCCCTGAATTATTTCACGCAACCTTGTCTCAGAAATACAGCGAAAATAATTATGCTTTTTCAAATTTAGTTTCAAGGTTTTCTCACCTAACCATTGTATTGTTTACTCTAGAATTTTTCTTTTGTTTACAATAGTAAAGATCATATCGTCACAGGTACTGTTCAGCAACGGATTCCGAGACTACCACTTTTGGACGATTTTACACCGGAAAGGGGTGTCAGGCAGTGAATCATATGAGCGCGTTTCCGAAGTTCTTTGTTAGATCATGCTCAGTAATATGTAAACATCACCCTTTCATTCTTCACTTTCCCCCCATTTTGATGAAAATAACTCCGCCCGGGGCATGCGCAAAAGCGCTGAGGGTTTCCGTATCAGTTGCTAAACAATATATTGATAGAATTCCACATAAATAAATCACTAACGAATATTATAATTTTGTATTGGGTCCCTCGAGCATCATTATGTCAATGATTTATGCAAATTTTTAAAGAAAATATCATTTCTAGATTAGAAGTGAAAATTATAATTTCATTGATGTTAACCATCCAAAATATTGTGTAGAAATAAAATATCTATTTAAAAAATATGGTAAAATTGTTTTATGTTAAAATTTAAAGCGCATGGGGTGATTCAAAGTTTCAGAATATTTCAATGCATTTTATTCATTTCTTATCTAAAATTTCAGAAAATTTCCAATTAATTTTCCTGATTTTTTTTACAAAATAAGAATGATGTAGTGAAATAGTCATGAAAATTTCAGAGAAACTTTGTTTTGAACTTCCATTGTGCCCTTAAAAGAAGGAAAACAAACCCGCCTATGAGCCAGCATAAAATATCGAAACTTTAAACAACAACTGCAACAATTCGGTAATGAATGGCCTGTGTCAACCAAGAAGGTCAAGTTACACCAACAATAAAAACGTGGGTTGTCAGATGTGAAATCCTTAGCATCCGCAAGAGAAGGAAGGAAGTGGAATTAAAGCCCTTATTTTTTCCGCTGGCCAGTTGACATGATTGCTAGACACTGCACACACACCTGAACAGATACGGAAAAAAAAGGCCCAGAACCACAAAATTTCCAATTTAAAAACAACTTTTTTTTTGCTGTATTATAGTATGACCTGATCAACGCCTGGAAAAGTACGTAATACTAATAGCAACTCCAATAATGAAAGGAAGGCCGGGATTATGTAGCATAACTGTCTGCCCCCTCGTTTCTTCCCCCTATTCCAAGTGGGCCCCTCTGATAATATTTTTTATGGTCTCTCATCCATTCATAGGAGTATTGTGAACATCGGAGGGAAAAAATTGTTTAATGACGGGAGTTTCGACTAGGAGGCCCTAATCTGGGGAGTGATAAAAAAAACGGCCAGCATATATTAAAAAAACGAGGCAGGCCTATTTTCTGCGCCATTGATAATGTGTGGAAGTTGGGTCTTTTTGTAAAGTTTCTTGCTAAACAGGGAAGCCTTTTGTTTCCGTTCATAGAATGTGTTGAACCGAAAAATATTTGTACTGATATACGAAGCGAACGAAAATTACCGTTATAGATGTGTTACTCATTCAGATTTGAAGGGGAAGCAGCTAAATACTGTTTATTGTAAAAAAGAGATCTTCATAGAAATAAATGTTCGTAATTTGAAAATTTGAGGACAACGGAGTCAATTCACTTGATGCCACAGTCTCGTGACAAACGTAACTATCATGTTATCTAACATCTAACTGTCCGTTGTTCTAAACTTGTGCCTCTTTTCTCTTTCCAAAATGCGCATAATTGGTTCTATTGCGGACCCCTGAGCAGAGCCGTCTGAACAAATCTGAACGTCTTGGACTCAGTGGCGTTTTGCCTCCTTGCAACACACCACCCTTCATATATTGGCCGCATAAATGTCAAAATGAAAAAATAAATTCCAGGAAAGAAACATTTGATTATTATCGGAATTCGTAGTTTGATGCCCCTGACCTCTGCAAATAGGTTGCGAAATCACGCGCCCATCACCAGTGTTTCAAATACTGGCTGTTTACCAACAAAAGACGAAAAATATGAAATAATTACGTTATTTTTTTATGTACAAAATGATTGAGCTAATGCCGCTGCTGTTCTTCATTATAAAATTGCTTTCCTGCACGTCTGATTTTGCCGCCCCTTTCGAAGTGCCGCCACCCTTTAACTACGCCACTGCCCAGTGGCGAACTGGGTTTTAAAATAGTGGTTGACAGGACTATGGGGGCCTCTCACATCAAAAATGGTATCATTTCTACACAGGGTGTTGCTGAATTTGACCGACAAATTCAGAGGGCTGACAGTAGGCATCAAGAGGATAAAAATTACCGTAGAACAAAAGGTAACAACCGACGTTTAGTCGGTGAAAATCGGAAAAATATAGGGAGACCGAGAATTGTTGGACACTGTTCAAACATTAATTTTAAAAAACTAATAATATTTCAACTACGAATTTTTTTAAATGAAAGAGCATTTTTAAACAATTTTTTTTCAGGTAGGTAACACGCCGTTTCGGTGGTCCAGGGGGTTGTAAATTACTGAAAATTAAAAATTAGTTTTGAGTCTTTATCTGAAAACATATTAAAACTGGAAGAAAAATAAAAGCATAAAATTGTAGGGAATTTACGATCTTTAATTTGCTAATTCACATGTAGTATGAAAACAAAAGAGTTTTCGAGATATTCAAGAAAAACTAAAAAAGGCACCAGAAAACACAGATTGGCTTCTGCTGATAGGTATTCCACCCCCAACAACTATGGCAAATTTCAAAACTTTAATTTTAATAAAACTTAATTGTACCAAATTTTTTTTTATTTATCCTTCGTTGACTGGACAATAAAACTTACTTGCTATTTTGTTTGTTTGCTTTAGAAATGACGCAGGAATTTCTCTAGAGAAAAGCTCTTCACTTTCTCTCTCTTTCATACACACATAATCCTGGGGGCCCATACAGGTTTATGTTTAAGGGGGCCCACTTGCCATCGGGCAACCTGGCCATCCCGCCACTGCCACTGCCTAGGCTACAGTAATTTGGCGCCCATCAGAACCGCTTTACAATTTTGCAAATCAACCCCTTTACAAAATAAAATGCATATTTTCACAAACCGAATGCATAATATGCTTTGCGGAGAATTTCTGTGAATTGAATAGGTTAGAACGATTGCCTTAACTCTTTCAAGCTCACTACATGTTTCGCTAAGAAAATTTCTAAATTTATTTCAGAAATGAGTCTTAGACATGCAGCTGATCATAAATATGTAAAGGAAAAAAATTAAGCATTTATTATTTTGAAGAAATTTGTGGTTTCACAGTGAAACCAATGAACGGTAATGGGCTATTTTTCCTCCGAATAAGTTATCATCGAATTGCAATATAAATTATGTATTTAATTTATAAGTATACGTGAGTATTCAGGATAATCAACTTTCATAAAATTCAATATTTCTTTCGAAGATTCAATTTTAAAAAATATCAATTTGTGCAAGAATCCTCATCATCTTGTTTCTCTTAGAGATCAAAAGCAATTTAGCTCTTGCAATGCCGATATCTTTGTGAATACTAATGTTATTGAGCTGGAATTTTTATATAAGTTGGCCTATATATCTGGCTCTTAAGTTATGAAAGAAAAATGACGCTACGTTTCACCCATGCGCAGTAAAAAACTGCTCAATGTGTGCTTTCAATGCGAACCCAATGAACGTGAAAGAGTTAATAGTAATGAATCTTAAAATTAGCAAACTTGGGGACTTCTGAAAAAATAATGACTTCATATTTAAAATTTTAGTTATGTTACTTGAAGCAACGAAAATATTTCAAAAGGAAGCGTCAATAAAAATTATAACTCTAGCCTCTTTTTAAACA